>WFMF01000412.1:0-162396 GCA_011033025.1 Beroe forskalii | reverse complement strand
TTTTTTGGCAGGTGTCGGCTAATTTTTGTTGACATTCTCCCTGTTTGGTGACAATCGCCGGTTTAGCCACACTTTCTGGTTTTTTGGGACTAATTGCTGTAATTGCCATTTTCTATTTGTCATTTTCCAAATTTGTCACTCGCAAATGACAATTTGTGAATGACGATTAAATGTCATTCAAATTTCTAAATTTTCACATTTTATGTGTCTGCGAAGCAAAGTCTACAACAAGAGAGCAAAGTTCGTGGTGTGCACAAAATATTGTGTGTAAGGGAATGTAAGAATGTACATATAAACATATGATAGTGCTACAGAAAATTGGTGTAAATGCAATTAGTTTACACCTCAAGTTAATCAATAATCCTGCGGAACAATTCACGACTGCCTTAATCCGTCTCCAGAACTTCCAGAATTTTAGTCCTAAATCCTGCGCTTTTGACCAGCAACCCGCGAAAATTGAATTTGAATTTTGGAGGAGAAACCTGCCGAAATGGTATAATCATGCCTCTGTCGGTGGTGGGACGGCGCAGGATTGACCACAATTCGCAGTATTCATCAACAAGACTTAATATAATTATGTAATTTAGTGAACTGGATTAAGCAGGATCGGCCATCTTTTTCGCAGGATTGATATGGATTCAAATCAGTGCCTCAAAATGCGATATTTGTCTTCAAGGCAAATCCTGCCGAATTAGATCCGCAGGTGCGCCTGCTGGAAGGGGGCTAATATTATGTTAATCGGGGATGATAGTGTGATTTGGTGATGTGTTTTGGTGATTGGAATTGATTTGGTGAAAAGTCATCAGCATACTGATTCGAGGGAGCAGACAAATGATGACATCATTATCACGGCTTTCAGCTGGTATTTGTTGTACTCATGAGTCAAAGCTCCAGAGACAAATACTGTACTGTGTAGTGAGGTGCAGTGAAGTGTAGTGCAGTACAGTGCAGTGCAGTGAGGTACAGTGAAGTGTGTAGTGAGGCACAGTGCACTGTGAAGTGCAGTGTAGTGAGGTACAGTGAGTTGAAAGCCACTGAGTCCCTTTCATCAGCGCACATTATTATGTACATAAAACAGTTGTCAGGTATTCATAATTCATGGAAATGTTAATATTTGCTATCTCAAGCTATAGAAAGTTGGCAATGGAAAGCGTAGCAGGAGAAAAGAAACACAATTCCCACCCCGCCAGCATTAGAGTGATTACACCATTACATAATCACCCTGCCGATTGGCGTTTAAACACTTCATCAACAATGTAGCCCTGAAACTGCAGGTTCATGGATTGGTGACGTCATTATAAGGGCTTATAATGGTGTGTTGATGACGTCATTATCAGGGCTCATAATGGTGAAGCAGCTGCAAACTTTACATAAGATGTCCAGGTGCACAATGTCAGTAGCAAGGGAGTGTTAAATACAGAATACAGGGAAATAGTGTCAGAAAGTCAGTGATAAAGTCTACTTTAGGTGGGGAGCGGAGTAGCAGTAATCAGGGATAAAGTCAGGAAGAATAAAGTCAGGGAGAAGAAAGTCAGGGGATAAAGTCAGATTCTGAGGGCTATACGCAGTTAAAGGCTTAGAACTATCTCACTGTTCCCTTTTCACAGAAAAGTGCGATAATGAGAGCAATTAGGGAGATACAGGGACAATTAACCCCTCTCTAAAAACACCACTTTCTGTTACAGTTTGTAATCAACTACGTTTCTGACTTACTGTTCTTATCCAGAGTAATTGCTAAGTGTTTTAGTTTGGGACGCAAGCATCACAAGGAATTTGTGTTTGACCGCCGTTTTGGAGAGGGAAGGTGTCTCACATCACATGGTCTCATTGGGGGCTGGTGGCGACTTGGCAATCTACCAAAAAGACAAGGATTTCTTAGTTTCAAGTTTAAGATAAAATAAACGCAACCTAAGAAAAGCTTCTGCACGAGCGACAATAGGTACTTGATAAGTAGATGCCTACAAAGCAAAAAGAAAACTCTCTCAATACAGTTTACAAGGACAATCAGAAGCAAAACTTTAAGAAATTAGGAAATTAAGAAACAAGCAGCGCGGCAGTATCTTGTAGCTGTAGAGCTGTAAGACTGCACTAGCTGTAAGACTGCACTAAGTAGCTACACGCAATGTTAGGGTTAGACGCGCTCTAGGTACTTTAAGAAACAAGAAACAAGCAATGTACTAGCAGGTAACTTAAGAACTTGCAGATGTAAGAAGCTAGACGCAATGTTAGTGTTAGAAGCACTAGGTAATGTAAGAAACAAGAAACAAGCAGTGCGGAAGTATAAGTGCGGAAGTATAAGTGCTTGGCAATAGATAAGTCGTAGCGCGAATTTAACTGCATGACAAATTATGTAAAGTGGACATTGAGTAGTCAGACTTAATAAAAGATGATAATTCCTTCAAAAGTAAATGGTTCAACATAAAGTTTTATACTTTTACAGTATTTACTGTATCATTTGTCTTCAAGTCAAATATAAGAAATTTATTATTAAGAATTTAGCCATTTAATATTACGTTTTAATGCATGGCCTGGCTAACTGCTTAGTGTATCTCTCCACACTTTATGTACCTAACGGCAACGCGCAGAGAATACATTATTTAAAGCCAACAGGGCCGAAACCCCTCCGTTTCCCTTTGTCACCTGCTGATGGGACACCTACATCGCAGATGGCAGGGAGACCTTACAACTGTAGGGTAACCGCTGATGATTCACAGTTTAGTCTCTTCCGCCTCTTATGTCAATCCTTGAATTAGAAAATCGATGTACAGTATTTTGTTATGTTTGTAGTATACCCATACACCTCTATAGATAAGACATTGGATTGCAGCTGTAAGATAGTGTTAGAAGCGCTCTAGGTAGTTTAAGAAACAAGAAACAAGCAGCGCACTAGCTAGCAACTCGAGAACTTGTAGCTGTAAAGCTGTAAGACTGCAGTAAGTAGCTACTGCTGCTAGAAGCAGGAATATTTATAAGGTCTGGATGCCACCAGCAGAAGGTAATTAACATTAAGACACAGTTGTTTTTACGTCAAGTTGGCATTGTCAGCACTGTCAGCAGCCTCAGGAATGCTCCGGTAGGGTTGCCTAGCAACCACAGACTCTGCAGAGTGACGTCACTAAAGTGTTACAAGCAGTGAGTTAGTGACGTCATACTGTCCACTGTCAGAGTGTCCAGAATGTACTAGCTCAGAACGAGCAGAGGGGCGCTTGGGAGGCTTCCTCAAACGAATATAGCTACATTACGTAGCACAAAGACCATTCAAGAAACACGAAGCACTATGGAGAAGTTCTGCGATATGACATATTTATTATTAACTGGGGGTAATGCAGGTTGGAAGAATAAATTACAGTTTTATTAACAAGATTTTACTGATAATGTAGTCACATAGACAAGTAACAAATTGGCACACGTCCAGCAAATAATAAATATCCGAATAATGCGCAGCAATAAAACGTTATCGGAGATTAATGCAAATCAAATTAATTTCTAATAAACGTATATCTGAATTCAATAAGAATGATAGAAGATAAGCATCAAATGCTGACCAGAATCTATTAGCCGTGATAACTGAAACTGAACTTGGACGATGAACAACTATAATCAAGCACTGAGGAGCATTCAAGGTTTAAGGAGCAATCAATGCTTGGGGAGCAATGAATTTAAAATCGTTCTTCTGCACACAAATTTTACTACAAAGATACCATGTACCTAAACTCTCACACATTACATGTCATGTAGCTAAACCTGTACTGCTAAATACCACACTGAAATAGAGCGATGCAGTAAAAACGATGGTAAAATGCTATAGTAAACGCTCTATTTAAGCGGATACTCCCTGCGTTGATTTAGAGCGCTTTAGAACTTTAGAAGGCTCGCTAATCCAAAGGAAATCCGAAAAACAGGAATGCCGTCCGGAAATAGAGGTAAAATTCCGTGGGAACTGGGAGAAAGTTAAATGTTTATAGGAGTACCTACTGAGTAAACAAGTATTCAGGTTAAAATACCATTTCTAAATTACAGCGAGACACGAAATAGATAACTCTGCGATCAGTAATAAGGGAGAATTCGTCTCAAAACAACATTTAGGAGTGTATCTGATATCAGACTTGTTCCAGACGGCACACGAAGAGAGGATAATTAGTGGGTTAGGCCGCGTTCTGAGGAAGAGTGAAAGTGTCATCACTCCGCTATAGTTAGAGTGTGGTGATGCCATCACGCCATCTGAGAGTTAGTCACTCGCAGCCAATACACGGCTGGTGCTGCGCCCTAAACATGGCACTGGAAATGGCAACAGAGACAATGACCATCCAATTTGAGATGATTTGTACTTCTAGAGAAAGGAAGCACCAACAACTACTACCACATTTCAAGTTGTAATGTTGTCATGGTGTTTTCATGGTTACATGGGTGTTGTCATGGCTACAAAGGTGTTGTCGTAGGTTTTGTCACGGTAACATGGGTGTACTCATGGTTAAATGAGTGTTGTCACGGTTAAATGACGTTGTCATGGACAGATAAGGTTGTCATGGAAACATGAACGTTTCCATGGAAACACTGAAACATGAGGTAAGGCATTGAAACCAGACAGTATGTGAAGGGCCGTGTTTTATGAGACAGAATGTTGTCACAAAGCGAATATAGGTACCCTGGCAAAATACTGCAAGTTCCTAGGGTTGTAACTATAAGGGAATTTCAATAAGTTATTAGGCTTGTTTGTCAGCAACTAACAATGCCTCTGACTCCTACTCGCATTAAACATTCCTTAATTTGTCAAACAGTATTTACACGCTTTTAGTTCCTCTTCAGTGCCGCGCACTCATCAGTCGACAAGTCACGTCAATTCCGAAGTAAGATGTCAATAACTTACAAGTCTCAGTGCACACGAGCCTTCTCAAACCATTCCCATGTCTTCTCTGGCAAAACATTCCACTCGCTAAGAACGCGTCAATCAACGAGTTTTTAATGAGTTCATAATGCAAGGTACAGGTTGAAGCTTTAGGGAATTTCGGTGGGTACTTCACAGCTAAAAATAAGAAAATACGCGAACAAAACAAACAAATAAAATAAAAGGAGGATCGCAGTATCTTGACAAAGCAGCGGTAATTATTCTATAATTAAAGTAAATTTATCCCGACTTAATCACTTCCACTATTCTTCCTGACCAAATGTTGACATGGCAGAGCCATTTCCACATCATGCCAACTTACCATGTCAAATCACTGTCAATAAAGAACTGTTTTAGTGTTTGGCGGTCTTCCTTTGTACATGTGTTCTTGCGTGCGCGCGGGGCGCCAAACTTCTTTCCTTATCATAAAACCAAAACGCGTGCACTAGCGTACAGATGACGTCATCAAATAGACAATTAAGTCACACGCTAGCCCTAGAAGCTTTTTGTTGGCAGCTGTCCAGTGCCGAAAACAAGCGAAAAGTCACTGCTGTGAGACTTTAGGCAACTCTCTTTGGACGTACTTTAACTCTTCTATACTCATCTATGGGAAATATCTACCTACATTTATAGAGTAAAAAGGTACAAATTTTAGTCGGATAGTGCCCTCAGAAGACGCACAACGAAAGCTATTACAGTTCTAGACGAATCAGAGTGCTGCCATGGCAACCGGGTATATTTATCACTGCATACAGTCATATCAGAGTCATATCATACAACTCAGCATGTTACGAGGCAGGAGCAATTCCAATAATTACACGAGTGAGAACAGCACGTGACTTTAGGTGTGAAGCTGCTGATGACAGGAGACGGAGGCACAGGGGCTGGCAGCTGGTGGAGGCGACTATAACCCCTCTATAACCCCTAGACTATAACCCCTCTATAAGGCGTCTATAACCCCTCTATAACCCCTCTATAGCCCCTCTATAACCCCTCTATAACCCCTCTATGAGGCGTCTATAAGCCCTCTATAAGCCCTCTATAAGCCCTCTATAACCCCTCTATAACCCCTCTATAGCCCCTCTATAACCCCTCTATAACCCCTCTATAACCCCTCTATAACCCCTCTATAACCCCTCTATAACCCCTCTATGAGGCGACTATAACCCCTCTATAACCCCTCCATGAGGCGACTACTCCCTCAGTGGGATGGAAACAGAGAACTATAGCCATGTTATAGAGGGATATATAGCAGTTGATTGATTGGCAACTATAAACGTAAATTAGTGTTGAGTGAAAATAAACTGCATTTGACTAATCCACAATACACATGGAGTCAACACTTAACACGTGGAATTTAAACATAATAAAATATTTTATGTAGAAATTAGCATATTAAATAATACCTAGAAATAATATCCGATAGTAATGGCTATGACTTAAAACCAAAACAACATAATGTCGACGTTAATATTGACGTTAAACTCACAGCGACACAGCAACTCACAGGTCAATATGATATCTAATTCTCGTGAATTTGTTTATCAATTCCACAGATAACGCACTTTTAAACAGCTTTACACTTTTATAGTTAAGAGCCTTAGTCGCCTTGCTAGGTGTACATGATCACGTGCTATATCATCAGAGAATGTGAGAATGGTAGCATATTCTCAAGAGGATGTGTTCTATGAGGAATGTGGGTAAAAATAGGAGTAAAAGTAGAAGACCAGCCTGGTCAGTTAACGATAGTTTCCATAGCACCACTCTCTGTTGCCATGGTAAGGTTACCATGGTACCACCCAATTAACCAGGGTGACACATTGAATGACAACTGCAGTAGGTACCTGGAGTGCTGAAAAACGAGACAGCGAGGAGTCTATTCGTGAAGTGCAGCGTCAAATTGCGTAAACTAACCGCAAACAGGCAATAAAGTTGACTGGTCGCCCGGCGTGGTACCAAACTGTGTCTTTATTACTTTATTGTTTAACAATTAGCATCAACAAGAAGCATGTCAGTTTGTGACAAGTTGGAAGACTGCAGGCTGCAGCTACCAGGATACCAGGATAGCAGTAAAATGTCAGAGAGGGAACGCTTCTAGCTTCTAGGACACTGACAATTGGAGAGATAAGACATGAGTCAGGCTGTAAACAGGTATCGTAACAACAGTAAACTCTTAATGGCAGGTAAACAGACACGTGATATGGAGGCAGCTACGTGACCAATTAATGTCACGTGACCTTGTTCTAGTCACATGATCTGGTTCTAGTCACGTGATCTGATTCTTGTCACGTGATATAGTTCTAGTCACATGACCTAGTTCTTGTCACGTGACCTGCCATTAAACGCACGATTATGACATGACGCAGACATATGTAATGGGAAATAATCTGGAACTGATGAGCGACCACTGCACTATTCTCATTATTCAGGAAACAAATTTCACTGCTAACACTTGAAAGTTTTTGATAATAACAGTGACTTCTAATTCCTTCAATTACTTCCAATTACAATCTGCAGTAAGGAGGGTGACGCAGAATATGCAGACAGTTTGCTGGAAAATGTGAGGCTAAGAGAATATTTGGTATCAATGATAAATAATGCCAACTCAAATATTTGAAGAATTGATGAAGTTCTGACGTTACTTGTCAACTTCGTCCCCCATAAGACATATATTAACTAGGCTATATTCAATATAATTCATTGAAACGGTCAATATGACCTACAACTCACTGGCATACAATCAGCATAATGAACAGTTCCATCACTTTGTGCAATGCGACGGCCGCGCGTCACTGCGCGCGTAACACTGCTTACTACCATGGTAACAGTTACCATGGTACCACATAGTAACTTACTGCAACCTTGCTTCAGGAAATTCCTGAGAATTCCTTTAACTGTTCCCTGCAGCGAGTCGGCGTGTATCAAAGAGCAACGTGCAACTGAAAGTTAGCAGCGAATTTACGCAAATATTATCCTGCAAAGCAAAGGGCACACGCCTACGAACAAACGAACAAATACCTGGCTACAAACATTATATAAACATCAGTAACGTAGCCAGGATTTCAGACCAGGTTATGCATCACATATTAAAGAGTATGCAGACTTTTTCAGAGCTCACTCGGCACTTCAGCGCTTCGCGCTGAATCACCTCGTTCGCAGTGTTAATTGATTAATTCCATTAAGTGTCTTTTGATTGAATTAATTATTAGGCACCTACACCAAAATCTGCAAGTCTGAACCAGTTTTCAAAGGAAAAACGTGTATTTTTTTAAAAAATACCGAAATACGTACCTAACTATTAGTACTATTTAAATTGAAAATTTCGATACTGATCGTTGAATATCCGAAATAGGTAGACCGTACCTTATTGGCCCTTATTTAACCGGCCCTTAAGGACAAAACGACTTTGATTTTTTTTTGTGGAAAGGGCCGGTTAAAATGGGAACCGATTAAATAAAAAGGCCAGATAATTTTGTTCAAATGAAACTTTTATAACTTGGCCTTTGCACTTTTAGTTTAATTTAGCCGTCATTATATATAACACTGATAATGGCCTAATTTATGATGATAACAGACCGGAATTTGGGTTTCTGATGCAATTTTCTGAGTATAAATTGGTTTTCATGGCACTTTTGAGCAATAATTTCTTGGTTTGGCAGCTACTTGAAAGATTTTTTGTCAAGGGGCTGGTTAAAATGGTTTAGAAAGGGTCCATAAGGCCGGTTAAAAAGGGCCGGTTATTTCAAAAAACTGGCTCAATAAAGCCAATAAGGTACGCGAAAAAGTTCGTGAAGAGGAAAAGACGGCAGTTTAATGTAAAAATATGTATCAAAATTTTCAAAAATACGTGTACAGTAGGTATGATTTATCAATTTAATGCAATTTGGCAATGGATCTTCAGTGTGGCTGTCGGCTGACGACAGTGTCGTAATAAAATAGGTAATAGCGATTCATTGTCATTTTATTTGAAAGAATGATGGCAAGAAATCGGAATTGATATCGTCGAGTTTAGAGGTTAAATTTGCTTATGTGTTGAAATCCCGAAATCGTCATGAAAGAGCAAATGTTGTACATGCGAGACGCGAGTTCACAGTCAAATTGCAGTCCGATTGCTTTATGTCCAATGGCCAATAGTGACCAGTGCTGTCATTGATTAAAAATTGAAATATCATCGCCATCGAAATTAAATTTAGAAATAAAAAAAACTGACGTCAATGGCCCTCAAAGCTTTTGAAACGTCTAAAATGGTAAAATTGCGACATTGTTCTGCATAGTGCGTATTTCAATTGAGAATATAATAGGTACAGCAAAGTAACAAAATAAGGATAGCTACGACTTTCAGTCAAAATAAAATGCAAATACGTGAAGATATGGGTGTTTTATTTTTTTTCAAATACATAATCAACAACCTTGCTGTTATGTTAGTATGTACTTAAGAATATAAACACTAAACAGCCCAATGAATCAACCTAATTATGCAGGGCAAAAGAGAAAAAATACTGAGCTGTTTCCGGTTTCGGCCTTAAGAGCTGCAACTTGAGAACTTGAATGCTTTTAGTTCATATGTCAGTTCAAGAATTGCCAATCATTTATCTCTCAGCAAGCACAATTTCCAAATCAACAGGGCAAACAAAATTACAAAATTATAAAATTAGGAATCACAGATGAGGTCAATGGAAATCTTTGATGCAGTTGACATATTGCTTTCTTTGTCAAATTAAAATAATATTGGCCGAATATTTTATTAGATCACCGTTTTTGGCTAATGATTCTTCAAAGGAAACCATTGACCCTTGTTATTGTAACCCATCTCCTTCTCTCTCTCAATGCCTAAAGTTTCCAAAGACGACGCAGTCCCATGTCACACGTCATTAACCACTTCAGACTTTCAGATTGTCATTCAATTAGGGGTTAGAATATAACATCAATCTAATATCTTAATAAGGTTACACGACAAGTTTGATTGCCTTTGCCCTTCCCTATTTACATATTTGGAGTAATGCTGTCATCTTTCTGTAAATTGTGCGGAATTATGTTTCACAAGAATCGATCAGTTCTATGGCATAAACAATAGCAATGCCTTTGCACTCGCATGTTTATTTACATATAACGGAGGAATTCTGTCATCATCCCGTAAATGGCGTGGAATTATGTTTCAATTTGCACAAGAATCAATCAAGTCTGAGTGTAGCAATGATCTGCAATGCAATAGAGCAATAGTGATATGGGAATTTCTAGGGAACTTTGTGTACATTTGATCTACACACTGGAATTTCAGGGTATGCAAAATTTTCTCCAAAAATCTCAGACTATGCAAAGGAGTTTCTCAGGGTATGCAATGCATAGTCTGCATACCCTCTGGCTACGTCACTGATAAACATATAAACAAACAAACAAACAAACAAACAAACAAACAAACAAACAAACAAACAAACAAACAAACAAACAAACAAACAAACAAATAAACAAACAAACAAATAAACATTTAGTTACACACGCATACAAACGAACACCTGATAACTTACAAACAAATACCTGACTACGTACAAACAAAGTAACAAGCAAACAGTCGGACACACGGACCTTGTAAACCATACAAATAGAAAGAAGAACCACTGTAATCAAAATTCAAAAGCCGTATGTGGTACTGTAAAGGGTAAATGCTAGCAATGCGAATGGTTGCCTATCTATTTGAGTATTATGTTTGGTTATCTGCTCCTTATTTTAGTATTTTGACAACTCTGTCAACTCACAAGAAGTAAGAACGCGACATTCCCCTTAGAATCGTGCCAGGGTGGGACTGGACTCAAAGCAGATTTAAAGGTTCAGAGCATTGACTGAATCAAGAATGAGGAATCTATTCTTATAAATACTACAAGAGTTAAGGCATTGACTGATTCAGGAATGAGGAATCTGAATACTCCAAGAGTTAAGCAGTTAGGGCCTGTCATTAGGGATCAACGGTGAGCGCAGGTCATGAAATGCTATATTGATATCACTACTACTACCTCTAACAGATGGAATTGCAGTTAGAATTATCTAATAGCTTGTTCTTATTTTAGAATTTACTGCGCAGGGAGGCACGAGCAGCAAAGCAAGCTGGTGAGATGACGTCATTATCAGGGATTAAAATAGCGTGTTGATGACGTCATGATGCCTAGTTACTTCAAACCTGAACTAACTTGGAAGCCGGACAAGCGTAACCCTCCTTATCAATTAAACAGAACGTCAGAGCTAAGCAGGGGACTCTGTAATGTCATGGAAATGGAGATTAGAAGATAAATACTGAGTTCATTGCGAATCTTAGCTCTAGAGACTGCCAACAGAACAATCACAAACATTTCATATTAAAACAAATCACGAAGGTTTCATTAAAACAAAACAAGCACACGCATTGGATTAATTTCAAACAGGCATTGTTTCGCAAGTCCTCCATTGCAAGCTAAAAACAAGTCGATTCGGAGCAAAATAAAGCAGTATACAGCAGGAGTGTGAGACACAATGGCACATTGTCTCCCATAATCTCCAATATTAGAATATTCTAATACCAACTGTTGAGAATACACTCGGGGCCTTTTGTCAACGCTGGGGGAATTGGGGCAATGCGGCGCGCGCAGAACAAACTGTGACATCATCAATTGCACATTCTGAACTCAGATAATGACGTCATCAACTCACCATTCTAAATCCTGATAATTTCGTGTGGTTGTGAAGAAAATAACACAATTCCTAACTCTTACAAAGCAACCTAACACACGTAAAACGTGAATAAAAGTTCCCAATAATATGCAACAATTGTAATAATGTAGCGATGGATAATTAGAAGCAATTATCATAATACTAAAATAGTGATAAATAATGAATACCGTGGAAATTAGCTGAGGAGTTCGGGAATAAAGGACGGAATGAGCTATATATCGGTCACATTCGGCCGAAAAAGAAAATGAGTTATCCTGAAAATAGACATTAGACATTCGAACGGTGACAGTTCGAATAGCAGTAGGTAAGTGCAACTTCTGTGTGCGCGTCTTAATGTTATCTTGTGCGCGTACAATGGACATATTATGCCAATACGCCGCGCACACAAAAGACGCGCAAACTGCACTTCGAACTGTGCCTGAAAAACTGGAAGAAATTAAAAAGACAGAAAAATTGGAATGGCAGAAGAAAACTAATAGCAGAAGAAAACTAAAGAAGCTTAGCACTGATTTGGAGCACTAATGATTTCAAATTTAAAAAACTATCTTGATGTTCGACAATGATGTCTGATTAAGACTGCATAAGTTTTAGACTGGTTTCTAGGAGGACTAACTTCTAAGAAATATAAACTGGTTCTAAGAATAAAAGTCCTAAGACATTGGTTCTACTGATCTAAGAGAATATCACTATCTGTATAGTAAGAGAAAGAGACTGCCAAACTGATTTCTACGAGCCCCAAGAGATATAGAGTTGGAGTTCTATGAGACTGGTAGTAAGAGAGATATCGACAGGGTCTAAATTGCCACGTTACTATGAGTACTTGAGAATACAGTAGTGTAGAGCATGGAAACAGTTGTCATTTCTACAACAGCACAGAGGGGCTGCAATGTACGTTGTACAGATATCTTCAATGCAATGCACAAGTTTTTTAAAAAAAACAAGAGTCAAGCGGGCAACAAACGAAGCTCTATTTTGGGTCAAAATCAGGTGAAATCGATACCCCAGCAACCAACTTACGAGGTGAATTTGTCATGACAACTTTTTAAATCTAAACTTTTCAAATCTAGATTTGAACTTGTTCAAGTTGACTTATGAATAAGCTATTTTATGAGCATCTGCTTCAACAACGACTCACCAGTCACTGTCAGCAAGTCAGCAGCACAACTGTCAGCGTCAATTGTCAGTGCACTGCGGAGGCAATAAAGTCATCAGATACAAAATAAATGGAATAAAATCGTAAATCGTTGGCAACGCCTGTAACAAGTGTTAGCTGAAAAGACTGCGTGTTAGAGAAAGTGGAATTAACTGTCCCAATATCGGGAAAGGAGGAACACCGTCTGCGTGTGAGCGGTTTACTCCACTCCTTAGTCATGCGCTGTGCCACACTGTACCAAGAAAACCAGCAGTAACTACAGGTCGCTTTAAATCAGTAGGCGCTGCGTTCTGAGGAGTTTGCAGGGCTGGGAGTGAGCTGTTTGAGGCAGGGAAACGCCTACTGTTAGTCAGCGACCTGCAGTGACGCACTGTGAGCGGTGGCCCGAATAAGGGAGAAAGAGTTCGTTACGCACACACCCATTTCACTGGGCCGACTGTGACGGAATCAACTGCTCAATTCCCAGAATTCAAAAGTTAAGCGGCGTCAAGTTGAATTTGTGTCAAGAGTTAAGCGTTGTTTTGAAGTCAAGTGGTATCAAAAGTAAAATGGTGTCGAAAGTAAAGTGGTGTCAAAGGGATTAGTAAAGTGCCTGATGTCGTGACAAAAGTGAGGTGGTATCAAAAGGAAAGTGGTGTCAAAAGCTACTTGGTGTCAAATTTACGTGGTGTTAAAAGTTAAATGGTGTCAAGAGTAAACTTATGTCAAAAAAGTGACTCAAAGTTAAGTGGTGTCAAAAGTAAAGCGGTGTCAAAAGTAAAGTGGTGTCAAAAGTTAAGTGGTGTCAAAATCAAATTCAAAGTGATGTCAAAATTGAAGTGGTGTCAAACGTGAATTTACGTGTTGTTAAAATTTATGTGGTGTTAAAGTAAACTGGTGTCAAGAGTAAAGTGATGTCAAAATTAAAGTGCCTTATGTGTCAAACGTCAAGTGGTGCCGAAATTTAAGTGGTGTTAAAAGTAAAGTGGTGTCAGAAGTGAAATGGTGTCAAAAGTAAAGTGGTGCTCTGAATTCCATATTCATATCATTTTGAATCGCTCTTACATAAGATTAATAGAAGTTTGACAAGGACTGCTTTTACTTTATATCTTCTTTTCAAATTTCAAGGTTATTTTAGTCAAGTCTTGGAGTTGGAGTTACAGTGTCAGTGATTGTACGTAATAAAATGCGGAATCCAACTGCCAATTTTTATTTCAATATTCACAGTTAAGTGACCAGTGTCCATTCTCAATTTAATTAATTCTTTCTGGGAAGTCAATAAAATATCAAACTTATTTAAAAGACGTGCTTGAAGGTAACTTACAATATAACAGAAACATTCAATCTAAACTTCTCAATTTCAGGCTCAAAAGAATCACATTATCCCAAATCAGTGAAATAAAAGAGCACATTTTCACCACGCTTCCACGTTCTGTCGACGTGTCTTATAAAAGCGTTACCATGGTAACCTGACGTCATGGTAATGTATTACCATGGTAACGCAACGCAGTGTCTCAAAATGACACGCCATATTACTCAAAGCACTTTAAGCAAAGCACACTGATAAAACCTAATATTATTCAAACCTCATCACAGATGCAGTGACGGTTTTAAGAGAAGCAACAGTTTTTCTTCACGTTGTCTAAGTTTATGTATTTACAAGGTATTATACACAGAGCAGCGCGCAGCAAAGAGGCACCTTGTTACAAACACACAAATCCTGCAGAGAAAGACACAGCAATAGAACACAATTTAATATTTTCAAGTTTTAGTTCTCTGTTTCCACGGCAACACTGCCATGACAGCGGCACGTCTGATGACAACACTACTACTCTCAGGCGCAGCTACTTCTTGCCCCACGGGTTGGCGTTGGGACTCAGCTTGATATCAGTGCCTGCAAGGAAAAGGGGTTAAAACTAGAGCCTCAGAAAGGGGTTAGAACCAGGGGAGGGGTTAGAAAGAAATAGAGTCGGGGGAGGGGTTAGAACTTAACCAGAGCAGGGGAGGGGTTAGAAAGAAATAGAGTCAGGGGAGAGGTTAGAACCAGAGCAGGGGAGGGGTTAGAAAGAAATAGAGTCAGGGGAGGGAAGTTTTGGCTGAAAGTCTCTGAAACTTAAAACTCAGTTTAAAAAGCCCGGGAATGTTCTGTTGGTGAATATTCGGTTTAGGAAGGAATATCCAATACTTATGTACATCTCCTTAGCTGACGCTTTTAAAAACTTAACTACTAAGTTTCAAGTGCGTAAATATAAACTTTTTTGCCGAATTTTTTCGAATTTTTGAGTCCCTCTAAAGCTCGGATAGTAGGAGAGGACCTCTGTGCAGTGAACTGCTATGCGATATCTGTTTGGGTAGCTCAGGGAAGCAGGTCACATTAATGACGCTAAACCAGGCTTATTCACAACGCCCAAACGGAAATGAAGTGAAAGAAGGCGATTAGCCTGATTATGTTTTGTTTACAAAACAAGAATCGCAAATAATGACGAAACCTTTCCACTCGCATCACTACCCTGGGTTAATCGACCATTATCCGCCGCACTGTGAACTTACTCCGCAGACTAACCGTCGCTAGGCAACAGACAGAGCGGAAGCAGCTCGAAATAACGCGTGTTTTTTGAGGATCCAGGAACTGCCGCAGGAAGCTCCTTCCCGGGATATAACCCGCTCTAGTTAGCAAATCTCAGTGGCGGACACACTCGAAACATCCTAATGGGCATGGGTTCCCGCTTAAACTGAATCAGACTAAGGCTCGGTCAGCTGAATGGCGACATCCTCATGTTCGCTGTGCGGTGATTTAAAGGCAGTGAGCAAGGCTGGTACTTACTTAACCACTCCGGGAAGAAATGTTTGCAATTTACACCCTATATTACCAAACAAAAGGCAGTGTACCGGATTACGTAGCTCAACCAGCAAAATACAAAACTTTACCTAGAGAGCCTGAGTATTCATCGAAGTTTCCTTAAATGACTTTCCAATCTACACCCTAAAGTCCCTCATACACTTAACCCACATAGGCGCTAACTTTTGCACACTATTCACTTACGTTCTTTCCCATGACCCTTCAATTTTACCCCGACGACCTATGTCCTCTTATTGCCCTACTATTAGTATTGGCTCTTCTTCAATCCCCCTAAGTCCCTTAGTGCTCACCTATTGACTCTTCTTCGAGTTCCCCCCCCCCCCCTAAGTCCTCTTAGTGCTCACCTATTGACTCTTCTTCGAGTCCCCCCTCCCCCTAAGTCTCTCAGTGCCCTGATCAATATCATTGAGAACGGATGACCATATGGGGATGACCAAAACGTCATGACTTAATTACTTAATTAAAAATTTGCTGCTTGGTTTTCTTAATTTTCAATGACTAAATAGGACAGCGAAATCCCCATACAATTCGTTTATCGCGCTTTAGAAATACGTTGAAAACATAGAAGCATTGCTCTCAGCTATTATAATGAAAGATATAAAGGTAGGTAAGTACGAACAGTAGGCGGATGAGTTTTACATCATTATAGCGTTCTAATGTATTGAATTAGTGACGGTAAAAGGTTAAACAGAACAGCCATCAATTTATTAAAGCTGCAGCAGATACTATTACTCATACAAAGCTCTGCTGGATGACCAGGAATGTGATTACCAAACGCTATATATTTTCTACTTTGATCTATGTAAGTGATACTTTTTTGGGGTTCTGGAGGTGAGATTTGCGATTCTCACCTCCGTAAAGCCAGAAAATCATATATTAACGTTGGCAAGCTAATTAGATTTGATCATAATGTATCTCTATGATTTTGGTCATCCTTGAGCTCTTGAGCGCAGAGGCATCATGATATCACATAATATATGCTCAGAATAAATAGGCAGTCGCAATGACGCCATCAACTTTGTGTGCACTGTCAAATTGTTGAAAATAACCGCTTATTTTTCGCGTGTGGGGTATAATTGAGTGATAATAAGATCTTACTTGGCTGGGACCGAATAGATACGCTGATATGGGCGAATTGGAATGTTCTCAATTGTATAGTATGCGAATAAATTTATCAAGCACATGAACCACGAAAAACTTCACAGTGTTGTTTTGATACTAGCTCTTTTGTTCTAACATGTCGAAGTTCGCCCACAGGTATAATACATTTTAATTTATTACCTATGACCTATGCCCATGTCAGCCAACCTTGTAGAAACTAACATAATGAATGATTGTTGATTATAACATAATCTATTTGTCTACAATCTTCGATCAAATTTCCTGAATACCATTGAGTTTTTAAGCTTAAAAATCAATATATTTTTTGTTACCGAAAAAAAAAATCAAAAAATGGATGACCAGATTTCACTTCGGGGATGACCAATTAGATACGATGTTGATATGGGTCTCAGTGCTCACCTATTGACTCTTCTTCGAGGTTCATGCTGTCTGTCTCATCAATTTCCGCGCTGTCCCTCAGCTCCACTGTCGATTCCAATGCTATGCTGAAAGGACGAACGTTAAAAAAGGACATGGATCGATCGATCGATAAAATGCGTAAAATACGACAGAAATTCTATGAAAAGTGAATTGCGCGCTCTGTTATTGTGAAATGCGCGTCTTTATCAATCCCTTCATTAATCGATGCATGTGCACACAAATGGCTAAGAGGCATTCCAATGAATTTAACGCTAAATTTGCGAACTTGGGTAAGCTGTTAAACATATTGAAACATACGCCAGATAATTTCTCCAGATTCCACCAAAGAAGACAGAGAAAGTCAACAACTCACCTTTTAGACTGCGATAGGTAGAAGAAGCCAAGGACGAACAGTAGGATCTGCATGATGAGTTTCATGATTGGGATCAGATGGACACTTCCTAGATGAGAAGAGTTGGGGTTATAAATCTTGATAAATGTAAGAAATTATTCCATATACAGGTATTGGATATGTGGTAACGGTGACAGTTCGAATTGCAGTATGCGCGTCTTTGTGTGCGCGGCGTACAGGCATGATATTTATGTCTTTAAGTTTACGCCGCGCAAAATTAAGCCGCTCACACAAAAGACGCGCCAAGTGCAGTTTGAACTGCCCCCGTTAAAATAATATGCTGTTCAGAAACAAAATCAGTGTTCAGCAAACATGAATGAATGAAATTTTATAATTCGAAACATTTCTAGTTTTCTTCAAATCAAAGTAATCAGCACGCAAAGAGAAGCGAGTAGCAACAAAATAAGGGATCAAAAAATTAGCAGCGACTAGAAATTGTTCCTTTAAAGGGTGCAACAATGCAATAATAGAAAGGAAACAAAGCGGCACAATGCGATAATATGGAGGTAACAATGCGGAACCTAACTGCAGTAGACAGGCTTAAATTTAGACATAAAATTACACGAAGGAGAATTCGCATTTCCCAACAAAGTAACAAGTTACAAAGCAGCGCTGTAACTCGCTGCAATTACTGTGGAATAGAGCAGCAGAGGCATTCGGCTGAGTTTTATTGGAAAAGGGCTGAGTTTTAGAAACATGCTCGACATGCGTTGAATCTTATCAGATTGGAGTCAATTCCAAGCCACTTAATTGGGTATTAGCAATTAGCCGCTGCGAGGCGCTGTGCTCAAGTTAATTTTCAAAATATACAAATCATTTAATAGAATGAGCTTGAGATAATTGATCCTTGATGAATAAGTTTAAATGATTGCATAATTTATCCCAATATTCATTCAATCTCAAAATGCCCAATTGCCCATGCCATGGGAAGATGTTAGAAGATTTTAATAAAAGGTGTGATTATGTTACAAAATCTTTTCAAATAAATCCTATTGGTGACCAGAGTATAGTTTTTCCTATGACCCTGATTTACTACATATAAAAACACGTGTAACCTGTAGGTTTCTATGGTTACGGTTAGTAACCATGACTACCACGCCCTGCCTCAGTAATTAGCACACGCCTGTACACTGGACAGTAATCGTCGCTCAGTTACGGGAAAAATCAGATGGAAACGATGCAACGGAAGGAAAAGCCACGACAAATCTCAGCGTATATCAGGGAATAGTCTTCTAGTATTCGATTTGGATTGGATGAAAGATGTTCTAAAAACAGAATATCGTTGCAAAAAGGACTCTTATTGGTTTGGCGTTTCAGAAAACAGAACGAACGCAATGTGAAGTTGAAGAGAGAATTCGGAGAATTCTCGGCAGAGTGATGTTAGGACCATCTCCTTCAAGGAAAACGTCAGAAAACTATTACTAAGCAGAGATGTTGTTGCAATTCAGATTGTGGCAAGTGGGAGCGTGGCAAGTGGGAATGTGTTAAGTGGGAGTGTGTTAAGTGGGAGTGTGTTAAGTGGGAGTGTGGCAAGTGGGAGTGTGGCAAGTGGGAGTGTGTTAAGTGGGAGTGTGTTAAGTGGGAGTGTGTTAAGTGGGAGTGTGTTAAGTGGGAGTGTGTTAAGTGGGAGTGTGGTAAGTGGGAGTGTGTTAAGTGGGAGTGTGGCAAGTGGGAGTGTGGCAAGTGGGAATGTGGAAAGTGGGAGTGTGTTAAGTGGGAGTGTGTTAAGTGGGAGTGTGTTGAGTGGGAGTGTGTTAAGTGGGAGTGTGTTAAGTGGGAGTGTGGTAAGTGGGGGTGTGTTAAGTGGGAGTGTGTTAAGTGGGAGTGTGGCTGGCAAGTGGGAGTCTGGCAAGTGGGAGTGTGGCAAGTGGGAGTGTGGTAAGTGGGAGTGTGGTAAGTGGGAGTGTGGTAAGTGAGAGTGTGGCAAATTGGAGTGTGTTAAGTAGGAGTGTGTTAAGTGGGAGTATGTTAAGTGGGAGTGTGTTAAGTGGGAGTGTGTTAAGTGGCACACTACAGTTTGTGTTAAGTGGGAGTCCACATTGTGTTCGCGTCATAAAGGTAATGGGAGTGTGGTAAGTGGGAGTGTGTTAAGTGGGAGTGTGTTAAGTGTCTTTGGGAGTATCGTGTTGTTGTTAGGGAGGATTTGTTGAAAAGTGGGAGTGTGTTAAGGGCCGGGGAGTGTGTTAAGTGGGAGTGTGGTTTGGGGAGTGTGTTAAGAGTTTGGAAGTGTGTTAGGATTTTTGTGGGAGTGTGTTTAAGTGGGAGTGTGTTGGTTGGGGAGTGTGTTAATTTGTGGGGGAGTGCGTTAAGGGAGTGTGTTAAGTGGGAGTGTGTTAAGTGGGAGTGTGTTAAGTGGGAGTGTGTTAAGTGGGAGTGTGGCAAGTGGGATTGCAATAAGTGGGAATGTGAGGGATTGTCAGGGATAGTGAGAATGATATCATCGTACGAGATCCGGGCTGCAGCTGAACCATGTATCGTGTCTACGAGCTCACATCGATTAAGTGGGCACTAGAGATACTACAGCTAGTCTGTGGGCGGCGAAAGATCCTAAACGGCCGTTTCGTAAGCAGGATCCATTTCCCGCGCATTTCCTCGCGTTTTCAGCGCTATTTCGCAGCCGCTAAGCCTGGCTCAGAGGAGGGATCCTGACAGACAAGCCTCCCAGACAGGGCAGAGTCCGCCATGACACATGCCAAGACATGAGAGAGGGAGGGTCAGACAGGAGACAAGGGAGGGTAGGACAGGAGACAGGGGGGAGAAAGGCAGGAGACAAGGGAGAGAGAGACAGGAGACAAGGGCACATCCTCAAAGAGTTGAAAGTTAGCAAAGATAAGTATTGAAAGTTAGTAAAGATAAGGCCTGGATCTCACTCAGCAACAGCTGTATATTTACTTTGCTGCGGTATTAATAGCACAAAAACTGAGCGCAAAACCAATGAGCATCTGATGTTCTCACTGACGTCAGCATCAAACATAGGGAGTCTCAAACAAAGAGTTTGGAACTCTGAGAGCAGCATCTCTGGTTCTGTGGATGTTACGAAGGAGGGATTCAGTGTGCTGAGCGCACTCCCTGGCACAACTCAAACCAATGCCTCCTTCAGCCAATGCTACACACGTGCAGAGAGGGAGACTAGTCCGGCCACCCCGTGCTATACGGGGGGTTCCCAGGGTTACCAGGTTACCACGGCAACTAACGACCGGGGAGAAGGTTAGTGCCTGGTTGAGACACTGTCTCTTGGAGTCTCAGGGCTTCACAGCTGCTTCCCACAAAGGATCTCCAATGGGGAGCAATCCAGTAACTGCCAGGATTTACAAATCCAGGGAGCTCCCACAGAAAGGACAATGGGAAGAGTAATAATACCTCCAATATGCCCGATATAGCGGAGGAGGAATGACAAAACAAGCTTCATTGTGAAGTACGGGAGGGAGAAGCCGCGAAAAGCCGGTGTTGGGGGAGTCAAATAATCAATGCGGGTGTAATCCTGCTTACATGTGAAGTCTTCTGCTTGTGTGAAAGGTGAAGTCTTCCGCTGGGAGACTGGTAATTGATTGGTGATTTAATAACTTCACAGGTAATTGTCAAGTATAAGACAGCTGTTGCTCGGGGACCACTCCCTCTTTTCATGGGGGATTCCTAAAGAAAAGAGTGTACTGAGAAGGGAGGGTAAAGTGGTCCACTACAACAATAACTAGAGCAAGTGTGGAGGTGATGGCCGAGATTAATCCTAATAGTGCAGTCTAAACAGTGTCCTGATGTCCTGAGTCTGGAAATCAGTCGATCAGCCGGTATAATAACCGGCAAATAATTCACCTTCGGAGGCAGCAGCCGTGTAATCGCGCATTTACCTCTAATATTCGACAGATTTTAGGGAAATATCCGGAGGATTGCCACGCATATTCCACAGACTTCATCCTAAATTCCTCTAAGCACTGTGAGTTTTCCGCAGAAAACCGGCTGTGATTTGCAGGTTTTCTGAAAATTACCAGCTCATATTTGCTCTCATTTTTCATACTTCGGTGGTTCTCAGAGCCTTTATCTCACAAATCACAAGGCATTTTCGGATTTGTGGTATTTTATCGCATTTCCTCAAGTATTTAACAGGGGCATGTCGAACTGCTACGCGCGAGGCTTTTTCGTGCGCAGCTCACTGGCTGTTAATAACAAGCGGTGAGCCGCACACGATTACGCCGGACTTTAAAAAATCGCGCGCGTAAGAGTTTGACATAAGCCTGTAAAACTTGACAAAAAATTTGGCATGAAAGCATGCCACGAAAGTTTGACTGATAAGAACCGTGCAATCAGTTACAGAATTAGCTTCGAAAGTGATGCCTCAGATAAATGGCAAAAAGGCAGCCATTTTCCCATGAAGACAGGTGAACCTGGGAATAATAGCTTCTTAAACTTCAGTAAGCTATTGAGAAATGTTTAACCCTTATTGAACTTCAGTTAACTTCCTATAGTTAAGCTACAGTTGAGCTATATAGTTTGAAATGTCTAACTCTTATTGACATCCTAAATAAGCAGTAAGAAATGTCTAGAACTCTGAAAGAAGACAGTCTTATAAGAAACAAAGGGCAGAAATCCGCATATTATTTTGACGCAATGGCGGCCATTTCATTAACAAATTAAGAGAATTAACGGGGTCGATTAGAGGGTTACCGGACAAAACACATTAGCAGTGTGCTTGAAGAGGAGGCTGGTCAGTGTGACTTCACTATGAGGAGTTAAGGTGGTGAGGTGATGAGGTTGCCATGGTATTCTGCACGTGCAACTTTTAGCGCGGCTAACACCGCCGCGTCTACACTTTACTCAGAGGGAGGGTCGTTAGAAGCTGCTGATTGGTTGGTTACTGTCTATTCAGGGCTAACGATTGGGTACTGTTTATTCAGGGCTAACAGTTGGTCACAGGAAGTAACAGGAATTGTTGATTAACAAAGATCGGAAATAATTTCAACTCGTAGTGATATAAGGAGTTTAATTCAACTAGTTAGAGACCGAAATAGCTCAATAATTAGGACTCGAAATAGAACCTGGGTGATCTCTGACATCAAAGGAGACAGACGATAATTTCTCAGCGGGGAATTGGAATGAAAATTAATTAGCACAACAATTGAAATTTTCAAAGGCAGGGCGAAGGTAAATTCGTAAAATCTACGTAAGGCGACTTCAGTTTACCAACAATTGACTCGTTCATGAGTCACGTATGGGGTTTGCAGACTGGCATTAGGAACATGGTGAGACTTGGTGAGTTGATTAGGGTTTGTAGACTGGCTTTAGGAAGATTATGATAATTGATAAGGATTATAGTTTGACGGGTGGCATTAGGGGGGGGGATTGATAAAGCACCCCACCATTACCCCTCAAAAGTATAAGAAGTGCGTGCCGACAACGTCAGGAAGCGGCAAATCTAAATTAACAGTTCATTGATTATTAACTCTATAATTAAAATGATCATATTATGCGGAATACTGTCTAATTGCCCAGCTTTATGCTCCAGAGCGGGTGATACAGTGTCAAGTCCTCAGTTCAGGGCTCAAATGCAGGAGCTGAGGATCACGTGGTCACGCGAGATCTGATCCCGTGACGTGACTTGAGACGTGCAAATCAGTGAAGTGCAGTGTACCCATTCATAGGAGATATGATTCGGATAAGGGATTGTGCTGACATCAAACACGGTCATATCCTCCCTGGGAATCATGACATACAGCGTCCTACTCTCTTAGGAATCATGGTACACACTACAGAGTGTCCTCGTAGAGGAATCATGACCTACACGCAGATGTTTTTAATGATTCTGTGGAAGATAGCACGTGCACGCGCGCGTCTTATCCCTCAATGACAGGAGTAGTATGTGAGTATTCAGATATGCGAGTATCTTGATATGACTTAATGAACATGATTTCATCAGAGCTTGATTTCTTCAGAGACACAAGCTCCATGAGTGAGATGAGTATAATATCATAGAGGGTTTGGGTATGATTATGTGCGATTGATGAGGAATTTTCAGATGTTTAGATCAAGGATTTGAGAATGAATCACTGATGTGGTGGTTTGAATTCAGGCTCAATTGAAAAACTGTATATATGATTGCTGGCTCATGTTGTGAGATTGTGAGTACTCAGAGAGAGAAAAGGTTACCAAGAAAATTGTGACGTTGGGAGGCGGGTCCGCGCTTACGTGAGTAATATTCAAGGCAGACGATACTTATAAAACATTTCAAGATACTTATAAAACATTTCCTTGCGGTTTTAGAAAATATTTCAAGAGACTTATAAAACATTTCCTTGTGGTTCCGCTCATTTACGAGTGGTTTCACCTGCGACTAATTACTGATTACGGATTGGAACCCTCTAAAATTCGGAGGTAAACTCGGTATAGTTGCTCCCCAGTGCTTGTGATAAGCGCGCTCAGAGAAGCTGTATCGCTGTGGGATAGCCATTTCACGAGGATGTATCCACCGAGAGGAAGCACCTTTGTAAATGTAGCAATATCAGTGACTAAGGATACAAATCAGACTGGCTACAATGCCTTCTCAGCCTCGGACCTCCCAGGACAAAGGTCACTAAACCCAGGACACTAAACCCAGGAGACCATGCTCCGAGGCTGAAAACAAGGAGGTGAGCCATGGAACACTATACACCTACACTACAGAGGACAAAGGTCACTAAAAAAGGAGATAAGACATTTCCGTTGGAACACATTATCTCTCCTAGGATAGAGTACATAATACCCCTCTACTATAGAGCACTATACCCCTCCTGAGCGAGATTTAGCGATCGTGTTCCGGTATACGGGCACAAAATAGCTTCGAATCAAATCTAATTCTATAAATGATCACTCGGGAGTCTATTAACTTATTATCGCGTTAAATCCATGCGAGGTTCGTCAGACCCTAGTGGGAGGGAGAACCGCTGTTGTTTGGTCGGGGCGCAATGCAGTTCCAGGAACTCAGTTGTGACCGTATACTTTGATAATGGACTTTGGATAATAGGCTCTGCACGCCTCGTCCATTATCCAACTTACAAAGTCCTTATCGATTTCATCGGACTTAGCAGAAATTGTGTAGGGTGGAAACCAACCAACCAACTCATGGATCGTGTGTTATCGACAATTGTAAAACTCGGCTAACGCCTCGTGTGATAAAACTCGGCTAACGCCTCCTGTGATAATTATCGATGAGAAACACTCCCATCCGTCAGTTCATTATTTCATCTTCCACTCTTCCAAAGGAACGAAAACTCCTGCGACAATCCCAGGTCCCGAAGTCTGGACACTGGTAAAATGAACTGGGCGAAGTTAAGGGGTCTATCTACTACTCAGCTATGGGTAGTAGCATATTATACTGGGCATAGCCTTCAAAAGGCCCCCACAGACGCTTCACAGAGGCCGATTATTGCTGTGTTCTGGGTCGCTATGACGATAGAACAGACCTGAAACCAGGTGTCGTGTTTTGCGTTGTCATGACAACAATAGCGTTGTCATGACAATAGCAGTGATACCTTGAAAACAGTGCGTTGTCATGACACTGGTAGCTGCATTGTCATGGCCACCACATGTCATGGTTACAATGAGATAATGGGTGTTTATGCCGTCACCTTGCTTCTCTGCACGCCATTGTGCTGCACAATAAAATTATACCCCTTACAAAACCTGACAAAGAACTCATCAGCTCGCTGCTTTGTCTAGGTGCAGACAATGACTGGTTGCAGAGGAGGAGGATTTGCAGATTGCACGTGCCCAGGAATGCCTCCTCCCCCTCCTCTTCTTCTAACACCTCCTCCTCCTCCTCTAACATCCCCGCAAAGGAAGCTAGGTAACTCCTTAGCATACAATGTGGCAAAGGCAATTAAAGTAGTGCGCGGTAATCAACACTGGAGCAGAGAGAGCAGCTGCCTTTAGAGGAACCTGCAGGCAAACCTTCAATGTTTTAATTCTACGATTCCTAGCAACCTCATCATCCTACAATCGCTTAATTCTGGTTTGTAAACAATGGGAGGGGGACCAATTAGAAAGATTAGGTTCGGCAGAGCTACAGTAAATTCTCGGGCAATGAAATTGTAAAATAATGGGAACAGGGCAGGCCTTATAAAGCTATACTTGCGTCAATCAACAGCTGGTAAACTCGGTGAATCTGGGAGGATCGAATCAATCTGACGCAGGTCAGAGGATGGGTCTACGCAGGATGAACTATTGAGATTGGTAGACGACAATTTACCAGTTTAAACGCTCCAGCTAACTTACAGTTGGAAGTTCCATTGGGTGAAGCTCTAACGCCGACAATGCGAGTGAGATCGCCATCTTTCCTGGAACGGGGGAGAGACATCACGATACCCACCTCACCTCTACTTCCACAGTACTTTGACCTGTACTCTTGATACCGCTGTGGCGGGATTCTCTGGTACGCAGCATTACCTCCTATCTGCGTCACAGAACCTCTCACCATGGCAACCAGAACACGTTACCATGGTGACGTAGCAGGGTCCAGGAGTGTTCCGGTAAGTGACCTTTAACAAGGGCTATTCAATTATACTCGAATAGCATATTATTATCATAGAATTCAAAGAAATGCGCTGTATACGAGGATTGGTGAATAAACAGCGGATTTCCAATAATAGTGGTCCATGATCGAGCTACCGCGTATCAGAGCGACTTTGTTTTTTAAAAGAGACTCATTTAAAAATCACCAAAGACGCTCTTGAAACGCTATCGGAGATAACAGTAAAAACTTGGGGGATTTCTCAGTGGTTCGCGAGTAGAGCAATTCCGGGTAAATATTATACCATTGGAGCTGGGGATGATTGGAATTGTTAACCTTCCGATCCTCGGACTCTGGGTCTTGTAACCGCAGAGAGCGAACCAGAAATATTGCGAAAAAAGAGGAATCCAGGAGGCGATTAGAACTGAAGGATTTGAGAACGCTTCAGATAGAATTGTCTGGCAACAAGAATTGTTGCTATAGCTACAGATCGTGTTGCTAAAGTAACGATGGAAGTCAATCAGCCATCTGGGAGCAAGTGATAAAAGGTTTGTTACTACATTAATGCTATAGCGACAGATCCCGTTGCTAATGCTGCGAAGGAACATTCAATGAGACATCTGGGGCGAGGCATAAAAAGAATATTACTATATCACTCCAGAAGCCGAGTGGAAATCGACCCCCTGACTGGTGCTACTAAATCACGCCTCTACCTGGTGCTACTAAAGACTCTATCATGGGAGCACGATAAAACGTGCTAATTGCAATAAGAACATTGGCAGCAGCAATTGGTGACGAGCTGTCGATAGTGTGACCTTTTAAAGATTCTAGTATTTGAGGTGCTGTCTATCCGAAATTTGTAAAGCTCAAGTTTACAGAAAGTAGCATGAAGACAGGGTTATTCGTCGAATGACCGAGAGAGCGACAACAGATTCATGACTGATAGGCTGATAGCGCCGAGAAATTCTGTAAATATCAGAATAGCTGCAATATCAGCAACAAAAAATAAAGAAAAATAATTAACTTTTGAAGAGCAAAAGATGGAAATCACTGGCTTATGGCTTTATGAGAGAGAAGAGATAGTTGTAAAATCATAAAATATCTTTTCTGAGTTCGTGAAATGAGAATCATTCTGAAGTTCGTACGCGGATAAACTGTTGAATCGGTATATCACGTACGTACAAAAGGCGCTCATGTGGAAATTTAAGAAGGCGTTTCCAGATCTCGCGACATCTACGAATAAGAAACACCGGAAAATTACAGCCTGAAGAGTGAAGCTTAGCAAGCCAAAATTTAATAAGAACGAATTTGCGCGAATTGATAGGAAGACACAATAGATGAACCAGTAGCTTGACTTTGAGAGGGCATGGATTTCTTATAATGGAGTCTGAAGTGAGTACCTTGTTGGCCCTTTATAAACCGGACCTTACTAAGGACAAACACGGCTTTGAGACTTTGTCCAAAGGGCCGGTTAATGAGGGGTCGGTCAAATGGCAAATTGATTTGCCCTATCAATTAAGGCACTATGAAGCTTTTATTACTTGGCTTATACAGAGTTTAATTTACTTGGACGTCATTATATTACACAGATAATGACCTAAATCATTAGATGAGACCGGCATTAGGGTCTTATGATGCAATTTATCAAGTATGATGGGTTTTAGTGGTTATCTCAGAGCATGAAATCTTTGATCTGGCAACCGCTTTAAAATTATTGTCCAAGGCCCGGCTAAATTGGTTCAGAAATAATTTTATTGATGTCCATTGGGCCGGTTTAAAAAAGATAAGTAAGGCATTAAGGTACATTAGAAGAATCTGTATATAGACGAGTAGAAGAGTAGAATGAGAAAGAAGGAGAGGTTTATTGAGTCCCTGGCACGATGAGTAGAGTGAGGAGAGGTTTATAGAGATGAGTGAGAAAGAAGGAAGAGAGGTTTATGTTTGAGCATTCTTCTCTGCCCGATTAAATGAGAGCAGCTTCCCATTGTGCGACTAATGGTCAGGCAGCAATTGAAAAACACAATGTAATGCAGAGGGGAGGATTAGGGGCGAGCCAATGGGGGCCCTCCCTGCCCCAGCCAGCCAATAGGAGACCCCCTCCCCTCAAGACAAATGATAGAGTCTGCGGGGGAAGGGGGGGTTTAATTGGAGTAAAACAAAGCCTCCTGCGCTGTGGCAGGGAAACACGTGACCCTTTCCAAAGAACGGAGGGCGTCCCGCAATTGCCTCATCAATTCGCGGGATTGGTGATGAATTCGTAGTGCCCACATTGCCTGCTTGATGGTTATTCAGATTTAATCCCGGTTAATTGGACGGGGCGGCCTGCGCTAATTCCCCGAAACAAAGCGGCAGATTAGGGTAGATCCTCCTGGAGCGAATAGGATCTACAAGATGTATAAGACAATGCCCTGGCAGCGTGTTTCTACGGCAATTTGCTAGGCTTGTACTGAAACACAGGATCTCAAATTAGCTGTGGCGGCAGTGTTATCCTGCCACGGACCCTCCTATCAGTAGAGCTGCGGTTTAACAAGCTCCTATCCCATCAACACCAGGCTGAGAGCTTCTCTGAGCTGGAGATTCAGCTGAGAGTGCTCATAAAACTAAAATTATCTCCCTCTCTGGATCAAATTGGAGTGTGATAATGACTGAAATCACTACTCATGTATCCTGTAGAGTGCCTCAGTAAAGCGCGCTCAAAATGAAATACATAATGTTTATGAAGTGATAACTCTCCACTGATACATTAACAGAAATAAAAATTTGCGGCGATTGTGCGAAAATTCGCAACTGATGGCTCAGAAACAAATTTTGCTAAATTCAATACAATCCTACAGCTTACTATTATTTCGGGTGATTATAACATAATCAAATAATCAATGGATCGAGTGTTATCGACAATTAAACTCGGCTAACGCCTCGTGTGATAATTTGGAATAAAATCCTTCCATTTGTTAGTCATTCACCCACTGTATAAACCTATCCTGTCGACAAAAAAGTCGTGATCTTCAGACCAGCCACCATTCGAGCAAGTTTAACAAAACCGAATGAAAATTTGAATCAAATGATTTCGGGCCTATTAAGGGGGATGGAGAAGCAAAAGTCAATAAGGCCTGAGAACTGTTAAAACCAGCAATCTAACGTATCATGAGAGGCCTGAGATCGTATGAAAGGAGAACTGATATTACCAGTTGAATACGCGCAATGTAACGTATGCTGCTATTACCAGCTCAATCTAACGTATGCTGTTATTACTTTATTACCAGCATCAGCTATCTAACGTATCACAAAACTTCTGACAAACTGTCTCCGCAACACTCGTTTGCGGATAAAGAGTAGCAGAGTAATAATACTAGAGACTACTAGAGGAACAGGTATACTAGAGAATGCTAGAGGAATGCTATGAGTAATACTAGGAGAGGAGTACAGAGGCCGGTGCGTCTGGACTAGGATAGTACGGCCAGTCTGTGGAATTATAGAACCCACTTTCAGCCGAGACAGCAGAAAGCAGTCTGTCTGCGGAATTGAGCTCACTACAACCACAGACAGTAGTAAGCAGTGTGTGTGGCTGTGCGTTACCACACCATTTCACAGAGCGTTACCACTCCACTTCACACTGCGCAGAGCGTTGCCGGGAGTTACTGAACCAACTACCACGCCACTGGAGAGTTTGCAACAACCAGTTACCAGGCAACTTCTGGCTGTTACCAGGGAACAGTCAGCAGTTCAAAGCAGCCGGATGACGAAATGTTTACAGAGCTCTATACCTCCCGAGATTTAAGC
The DNA here is from genome assembly GCA_011033025.1 of Beroe forskalii. NCBI lineage: Eukaryota > Metazoa > Ctenophora > Nuda > Beroida > Beroidae > Beroe > Beroe forskalii. Next base: position 132,631 of record WFMF01000412.1, on the reverse strand, counting down.
AAACACGTCACTTTCAGAAAACAGCAGATGCTTCATGTCGAGCAATGCTTATAAATATAAACAAGTTTCATGAAAATCATAAGTAAGCGATGAGTCACTGAATGATTTTTCTGTCTCATGGGATGAAATGAAGGTCGAAATTACCTGTATTGCATCAAATTACGAGTATAACATCAAGAGGCGTATGTGCCTTGTCCGAGGTCTCACTGGTCAGTCCTTCTGTCAGCCCACGTGTTTGTCTGACTGTCTGTGAGTCTGCCTGTCTGTTTGTCAGTCTGTCTTTCTCTCTGTCCATGTGTCTGTTCTGATGTTTGTCTGTGTGTCTTTCCTTCTGTCCGTCTGTCTGACTGTACGTGTGTCACTGTGTAAGTTCGTGTGAGGAAGTGTGAACTCTGTGCAAACCCAGCGGTCAAGGTACGTGAATCTGTCTGTGTGTACGGCGAATCTGTCTGTGTGTACGGTGAATCTGTCTGTGAACAGTATCAGTTTGTCTGAGATCCCGCCCAGTGGACAATGGCTCCGAGAGAGCGCTATCCTGGGAGCAGAGACTGGGCGTGAGGACCAGACAAAGCAATTAGATCCACATAATTATAATTTATAATTATCCTCGCTGTATCCGGGGATTATTAGAGAGGATCGCACTAATTCTTCTGAAGCGGATATAACAGCTGTATCCCGCATTGTATCCATGGTATCTACTTTTACTCCTTAATAAAGTATTAGCTCCTCCATAAATGCAAATTAGGTCAATAATTTGAAACATGGTTCATGGAGAATAAAGTCACGCCTCGACTGATACTTTGGAATCCTACTTCGCTGCCACACAGTTTATTAACTCCGAGGATTCATCCACCCTCAGTTAGGACTGCAGCTTATTCGGAATCGGTTAATTCGAAGGGTCAGTTCATTCGTGCAAAGGCAATTCATTAGGGATTAGCTCACCGGGTAGACATAATGCTGAGAATTTGCTCATTAGGGAGCCAATTCGCACAGTCTGGGGTATTAGCGGCTTCCCAATTACTAGAAATTTAGACGCCTTTCGATAACGGAACTAAAAACGGAACTTTCAAAGTCTCCGCTATTTTGGGGCATGAACCTTAAGCAGAATTTGAAACACGGCCCCGGGGATTCTGCAGAAAACTCCCCGGTAGGTATTTTTAGCGAAATTAAAAGGAGCGTAAAAACGAGAAGTTCCGGAATTGGGTAGATGGCAATTGTAGTGCGGGCGCAGCGCACTGTTAACGCGGGTTATTACTCAATCAGAGTATAATCACCCTATTAAATAGGGCGAACAATGACCAAGCATTATGAAAATATTATGAGCTGAGCTCGGAGTTTAAAATATCCAGGCTAGTCGTTAATAATCCGCATTTGAGACATAAAGTGGCCATTTAATATTAAAAATCGCAACCTTGTAAACCGATCTGCGATATTTCGACGTAAAATTCAGTTGGAAAAATCTAGTTTCCGACCAACGTCATGAAGAAGTAAATTAGAAAATTGAATAATAACAATTGGTGAAGAAATTACTTAATTATAGAATTATAAACCTGTCTCACGTAGCAAATAAACGCATATTGCATGTCGGAATGTCGCGCCTAACACATAACGAGGCAACCAATTCTTGTCATTTCCTTGGACCCTTAGACAGTTGGAGGTTGTAACAGGGGGGCTGAAGCCGGTAACATGGGACCTGGAAGCGGCAAAAGGGGGTAATTATATTACCAAGGAGTTCGTATAAGTGGACTGAAAGCTCCGGTTCTGCAAAATGGGATCCAGGAATTCTTAAAATTGGGGTGAAACCTGAACCAGAGGATTCTTCCGTCTCAAAAGAACCTCCAGGGATGATGGAACAAGGAAGCCTGCAATCTTTTATTTTCGGCATCTGGCCTTGATTCCAAGTGTATCAAAGGATCCAGCTTAAAGCTTTAATTTATCATACTGGTTCACTGAAGGCAACGTAACCGGTCTAAACAACACCTGCTCAAATTCGCATAAGCGTCCGGCGCCGTATCGAATTTCTGATCAGTAGTCAGCAGCGCGCGCGCGGCTCAAATTCCCACGATGATCAACTTGCTGCTCACCAAGAGGTGAATAGCTCCTACCCTTTTGCGAACTTCCCTAGGCAGAACTTCTCTGCAAGCTTTGGGAGAGAGCCAACGATCGGGGGTTTATGCCCAAGGGGTTAGCTAAAAAAGTATCTTGGGAATTTAGGGAATTTCATATTCATGCTTTGTGAGTTTGTGGAGGTCCAAACTAAGAAATTATGTGCTTGCTCCCACTGGAAGCGAATTTATTTGTTTGGACTGATGAATTTATAAGGTGCTGTTAAAGGAATGAAGCATGAAAGTATGAAGAACCAAAACAGATGTGATATCAGGGCCCAATATTAGAATATTACGTTAGATGAATAGAACTTTAGTCCATTGAATAATTATGGTGATGCAATGACATAAGAACATGACATAATAATTTGATTTGATCCAAAGGATTGGAGCAAAACTTGATTAGTATTTCATATGCATCACCAGTGCTGATGTAAGGCAAAGGGTAACGTAATCAATAAATCATTGGTACCTATAAGGGGCTAGGAGGGGGAGGATCTGTGCTCGTTTCTTCAGTCAGAGAATTCTAGAAGAGGTCCTTCCGAGAGATTTGCTTTCGTTTTCCTGGTGTCACCTCGGCTCACTGTCGGAAATACGTCATAAAATAATTAGTTATTATAACGGAAATTGAGGAATAAAACTAATATAAAAGTACCTCAGCACCCATAAAGCGTACCACTCGCTCCTTCAATATTCTTAAAACTGTAACCAACTTCAAACACCGGCACGCCTTGCCCATGATTTAACTATTTAAAGGTGCTTTTTCAGTTCTTGTTTTGACATTTGACAATTCAAAGTTAATTGATCACTAATTTCCGAATTTTCCAATTAACGACTTCCTTGGTGGCCCTGATTAACCGATGAAATAGTTTGGCAACTGCTGAAACCTTATGAAACACCAAGTTTCCTGGTTTCATATTCCGATTAGAGATTGATAAGAGCTTAATAACAGAAAACGCGCCTTTTAATTAATGCTAGAGATAAGGTTTGTCCAAGCAAGAAATTCGAGTAGGTTTATTGTGTCTTGAAGAAATCAATTTGCTCAGTTTGCATCGCAGTTTTGCCGGAATCCGTAAAAGCATAAATGATGTTTTTCGTCGAATAAATTGGGGTTCTCGATTCGTTCCCAAGCTAGTCCCATTTCGTTTCCTTACACCATTGCGTTCGTGTAAATTTCTAAATTAAAACTATAATACAATCAAATTTGAGTGCGATGCGATATTTACTGCTTCTCTTGCTACTTGGTTTGGTTTCTCAAAGCACTGCAAACAGAGACAGATTTGAGGTGGTGGTAGATGGGGAGTCTATTGAAGGTAAGAAGAGTTGCTATATAGTACCATGGTTACAATGGAAACACTACAACGTTACAATGGAAACACTACAACTTACAGCGGTAACACTACACGTTACCTTGCTACCTTGGTAACGCAGACAGAGAAAGGTTTACCATGGTAGATGGGGCATTACCATGGTATCACTCTTAAAGGTTAGGCTAAACGCAGACAGAGACAGGTTTCAGGTGGTGGTAGATGGGGAGTCTATTGAAGGGAAAGGGGTTGCACTCTTAAAGGTTAGGCTAAAACTGACGACTCAGGCTATACTGGGCTCTTAGTGCTTTAGTGCTAAGGGTCAGGTATCTTGACCTCACAGCTAATTTTATACGAATTACACCCCTACTTCACTTCTCTGTCCTAATTAAACCCCTACTTCACTTCGCTGCGCTGATAGCCTAATAACATCCCCCACCTCAGATGAAGAAGAAGGTTTGAAAGCGATGGGAGTGTGGGGAATGGATTTGGTGGAGGAAACCGAACTAGCGGTCACATCCAAACAACCCAACAGTATGAGGATACGAGCCAAAGAAATCAGAGAAATCAAGAAACTTAGCCGAGGAGCACTGGTAAGTGATTGGCGTTGTCAAGGTGATATCAGTCGATATGTAGGTGCCCAATCTACCGATTGATATGGCGAATATCGCTAGAACAACCGGTCAATATGATAATCAGTTCTCACCTGATAATTGTGAGCATCTTGCAATGTCATAAATATTCAACAGAACTTCAACAGGAAGTCCATCTGAAAGCTATTGTTATGAAATTCTCATCAATATGCAATGTTCACGCTTCTACTTGTCTCTGAACCCCCATGGTAACGCACGTGTTACCATGATAACACTATAAAATCTTCACATTACCATGGTAACCCTCCTAACAACAGGGATACATGCTGAGTTATGGGTATTTAGAAGTAGCCACTCAGAAGACAGAACAGGAGCTTCTCGACAGTGATAACTTGTTGAGTGATGAGGACCTAAGGATTGCGTGAGTTTTCTTATTTTAGCAAAGAACGTTTTACAACTGAGGGACAGCTCAAATTCTAAACTGATAATTTCTGAAAAGGAATCTGATTAACCCCTGGCGCTACTAAGCACATTACATTGCTTGACTTGAATTTTTTTGTCTTTCAGAATAATGCAGTTCCAGAAGTTTAACGGTTTGCGACCGACTGGTCGTCCTGACCCCGAGACTTTGAGACTGATGAGTCAATCTAGATGTGGAACTAAAGATATGGAATACGGTAAGTCAATCTAGATGTGGAACTTAAGATTTTGAATATCTAGATGTGGAAATAAAGATTTGGAATACGCTGAGACTTTCTGAGCATTTTAAATGATGGGCTGAACCGCAGCATTTGGATTTTAATTCTCTGCACATTTAAGAGTATGGATGCTGGGTGGAAATCCACTGAAATGACTGAGTTTATAATAATGTTATTTCTCAGTAAAAGAAAACAGGGCTAAAAGGTACGCGACCTCAAGGAACAAATGGGAGAAACATGAGCTGACTTACTGGTACGATCCTAACGTGAGTAAACTCCTACATACTGAAGTTACCTAGACTGTGTAATCATGGTAACATATTGTAACCATGGCAATATATTGTTACCATGGAATTAGTAACTTGTAACCAAGGTAACGGTATCTAACTCCAACCCCCGCAGGCGTGGAGTGAGGATATGACGCAGGCTGAGTTCAGAGCGGAGTTCGAAAAGGCTTTGAAAATGTGGGCAGACGCCGGACACGTTTCTTTCATCGAGGTCAGGCTTCAGAGCATAGATAACATGATACTCCGCTCGATCTGAAAGCGGCATTTCCCACCGCTTTCCCTGAATAGAACCCTTGAATAGCAGTTTGGATGCTGAATTGATTGAAAACCTGCCACGTTAAAATCTCTTACTTATCACATCCTCCTCACATCCTGCAGGTTAATGAGGAAACAAAAGCAGATATCAAGATCGGGTTCTACTACGGTGACCACGGAGACAGATACCCCTTCAGTGGACCGGGCTGGGAGCTCGCTCACGCCTTCTACCCCAGGAAGGGACTGGTGAGTGGCACTCTGTAGAGTGTAGACAGGAACAAGGCCATGGAGAACAGACTTGCATAAGTTTCCTTTTTAAGAAAGGGAACGTTACAGGAGCCCTCTGTTATGATTGATTAGCAGTCGCGCATCTCTATTCTTTTTTTCAGCAGACAGTGCAATAATAATTTTACCACATTTTAATGCTGACAATGGTTCCTCACAGCTGCATTTCGACGACGCTGAGCCGTTTACTCGAGACACAGTCAATGGAATTAACTTCAAATTCGTGAGTATCTGACTATTGAATTGAAGAGTGATTGATTCCGAGACCTCACACGAATTTTGGCCCTAAAAGTGGAAGTTTATAGCAGAAAAACACGCATGAAATTCTTTTCAGCAGGTCACATTATAAATTGAACTGTCTGGCTCAGAAATAGAAACTGTGAAGGGCATCGCTAGGAGCGAAAAGAAGCTCCAAATTAATCAGAGTGGATATGATTAAACGCACTTTGTCTCCATCTCACGTTATATTGAAGTGTTTTAACTTCGAGATTCGTATCATGACAGTTTAGAGAATATATTAAGTAGCATTGTCCAGAGAGTGAGTGTTTTGTGGAGCAAAACTCTCAAAGCCCTAGGGATTCCTCCACCAGTTCTCTAACACCTGATAATCCAGGTGGCACTTCATGAGATGGGGCATATCCTGGGCATCAAACACGCGAGCGCTGAAAACAGGGATGCGATCATGTACGCGCTGTACTCGGGGTACTCTGACGATCTGCATCTTGACCAGGACGACATTGATGCTGTGGTGGACAGAATGGGTGGGTAGTGACCATAGAAACATTGCTATATTAGTTTCCTAATTCCCTAATCAGGTGAAGGTATTCCTTCTCATCCTAAGTCTCTAATTTCAGGTGAAGGGAGTGGGAAGGTATTCCTTCTCACACTTATTCCCTAATTTCAGGTGAGGGGAGTGGGCAGGTGTTCCCTCTCACACTAATTCCCTAATTTCAGGTGAGGGGAGTGGGCAGGTGTTCCCTCTCACACTAATTCCCTAATTTCAGGTGAGGGGAGTGGGCAGGTGTTCCCTCTCACACTAACTCCCTAATTTCAGGTGAGGGGAGTGGGCAGGTGTTCCCTCTCACACTAATTCCCTAATTTCAGGTGAGGGGAGTGGGCAGGTGTTCCCTCTCACTAACTCCCTAATTTCAGGTGAGGGGAGTGGGCAGGTATTCCCTCTCACACTTATTCCCTAATTTCAGGTGAGGGGAGTGGGCAGGTGTTCCCTCTCACACTAATTCCCTAATTTCAGGTGAGGGGTGGGCAGGTGTTCCTCCCCACCACCAATTTCAGGTGAGGGAGTGGGCAGGTGTTCCCCTCTCACAATTCCCTAATTTCAGGTGAGGGAGGCAGGTGTTCCCTCTCACAACTCCCTAATTTCAGGTGAGGGAGTGGGCAGGTGTTCCCTCACACTAACTCCCTAATTTCAGGTGAGGGGAGTGGGCAGGTGTTCCCTCTCACTAACTCCTAATTTCAGGTGAGGGAGTGGGCAGGCATTCCTCTGCCACTTATTCCCTAATTTCAGGTGAGGGGAGTGGGCAGGTGTTCCCTCTCACACTAACCCCTAATTTCAGTGTGAGGAGGCAGGTGTTCCTCTCACACTAATTCCTAATTTCAGGTGAGGGTGGGCAGTGTCCCCTCTCACACCCCCTAATTTCAGGTGAGGGGAGTGGGCAGGTGTTCCCTCTCACACTAACTCCCTAATTTCAGGTGAGGGGAGTGGGAAGGTGTTCCCTCTCACACTAACTCCCTAATTTCAGGTGAGGGGAGTGGGCAGGTGTTCCCTCTGGATGGCGGTGATGATATCAAGGAGGTGACTGTTCCCCCCACTGCTATGCCGGAGACGCCTCCTCAGTGTATCCCTGACATAGACGCTGCCATCTTCTTTGACGGTGACCCTGGCTTCGTGTACGTGTTTGCAGGGGCCTGGTTCTACAGACTCAAGTCCAAGAGACCCGACAGAAGGTACTCCCTACCCATCCTGGACACTGATACGCAGCCCAAACGCATCGGAATAGACGGCTTCCTGAACCTGCCCAGGAAACTAGATGCTGCAGTACCACTACTGGAGGACTCAAACAGTTTCTACGCCTTCAAGGGGGACAAATACTACGTGTAAGTCAGAGGGTTTTGTTATCGTTTTACACATTTGATACCTACCACAGTGATGAAACGCTTTCATTATTTATTGTATCTATTTGCTGTTATGGTTTGCTACCATGGTAACCATTTCATACCACATGGTAACCAATAAAACCATGGTAACCATCAGATGAAGTCATGGTAACTCCAGCATGGTAACCCTCTCCTCCACAGGTACAACATCATGAGGCAGGAAATAGCCGAATCCGGCACTCTAGCTGACCTGTGGCCAACAGACACTCCCGCAAAGATAGATAGCGCTATCAGGTGACCAGCTAAAGAGTTGTAATCTAGTGATCTGTTGTAACGAGCTAATCTAGTAATTCGGAAAAAGGACGTGCGGCAATTATGTAACAAAATTGTACCAAGCACCAGGAATATCATTCCAATATTCCTAAAGTAGAATACAGTCACTTCACGCACTGTTCCGCACATACTCCGAGCCTGTCCTCACTCTGCCACTACTTGGTAAGGTCTAGATGTTTCCTCCAATCCTCCTCCGACTCACACTGCCACTTACGTTCCACCCTCCTCCCCTGACACTGTCATTTCCACTTACAGCCCTCCCCTGACACTGTCATTTCCACTTACAGCCCTTCCCTGACACTGTCATTTCCACTTACAGCCCTTCACCCGACTGACACTGCCACTTCAAGGGCTGACTACCCTGGAATAAGAAGAGTAGAGCTGCATTTCCCACTTTCTTGAGCACATACTCTCCTCCGACTGCCACTGCCATCTTCCCCCTCCCTCCCGTTGACAGGTGGTACTTAGGAGGAGTGGTACTGTACAGTACCACTCCCCCTTAGTTCCCCCTCAAATCCTCCCACTCCCACCTCCTCTGACACTCCCACTTAAGTTCCCCCTAACACTCCCCCTCCCCCTCTAACACTCTTCCTCCTAACACTCCCCCCTAACACTACCTCTAACACTTCTAAACACCCCCTCCCCCCTTAACACTCCCCCCCCACCCTCCCCTCACTCCCCTCCCTCCTCCCCCTTTTCCTTCAAGCCAAGTATACCATTTATGCCTGAAATTAATATTCAAAACAGTCTGTTGTAAAATTAGCTGATCTGGGCACACCAACTCCACATGTGACATTTCTGAACGGAAATGTAATCCCTTGTGAAACAAACCTTTACGCTGAAGGGTAGCCTATCATTAATATTTATAAATATATTTGATATGATTTGATTGTAAAGTGCCGAAAAATTTATTAAACGTTGTTTCTCTATTAAACGTTGTTTCTCTACTCCCTCCCCCAGTGTTGACTACCGGACTCTCGGGTTCCTGGTAGGGGACCGGATGTACACCTACTCCGGAGGAAAGTGGGCAGTGGGGCAGCCAGGCAGCAACTACTTCAAGGCCAAGTACCCCCACATGACTTCAGCTACTAACGCCTTCTACAAAGAGTGGCACTGGGTCTTCCAAGGAGCGGTAAGAGAAAGAGAAGAGGGAAATTATTAGTGATGACGGGGTACTGGAGCAGAGGGATCAAATAGTTAGATAATTAGAGGGATACTGAAGTAATTAGTTAGCTTAATTAGCGAGTAATTGATTAGGATACTCTGTCTCAAAGTGACTGATATCTCCTACTTCAGTGGTACAGTGTTGTGCGACCTAGCTCTGGAATTGCTTCTTCTAACTACGTTCTGAGACCAACCAACAACGATATCAAGCTACCTATGTGCAAAGAGGTAACATTTACAATCACTCAGTATCATGTACTGACAACAGCACAGTGACAACAGAAAAACAGACATTGGGTGATCCCCATGGTTACCCAACTACTGGATAGTAACCATGTCAATCCCTGACAACCATGGTAACCTTATTACATTTCCACTCAATACCCACACAATAACTATGGCAACCCCCACTATATTCATGACACTATGATATAGTGTTTCAGTAATGAGTAACCCTGGCAACCCTCCCAGGCTGCAGGCTCGTTGACATATAGTAACCATGGTAACTATACTCCTAGTCACATAGCAACCATGGTAACTATACTCCTACTAACCTAGCAACCCCCCTAGGCTGCAGGCTCGTTGACATATAGTAACCATGGTAACTATACTCCTAGTCACATAGCAACCATGGTAAATATACTGTATACTCCTACTAACCTGGCAACCCCCCAGGCTGGAGGCTCGTTGACATATAGTAACCATGGTAACTATACTCCTAGTCACATAGCAACCATGGTAAATATACTGTATACTCCTACTAACCTAGCAACCTCCTAGGCTGCAGGCTCGTTGACATATAGTTACCATGGTAACTATACTCCTAGTCACATAGCAACCATGGTAAAATACTCCTAGAGTATAGTTTACCAACCCCCTAGGCTGCAGGCTTCGTTGGGAGGTTATAGTTACCATGGTATACAGTGTATACTCCTACTAACCTAGCAACCTCCCAGGCTGTAGGCTCGTTGGCATATAGTTACCATGGTAACTATACTCCTAGTCACATAGCAACCATGGTAAATATACTGTATACTCCTACTAACCTAGCAACCCTCCTAGGCTGCAGGCTCGTTGACATATAGTTACCATGGTAACTATACTCCTAGTCACATAGTTACCATGGTAACTATACTCCTACTAACATAGCAACCCCCCTAGGCTGCAGGCTCGTTGACAAACAAGGAAAGGAACAAGTGTGTGCGGCAGCTGCGGAACATGAGGAGCAGGAAGGGCTACAAGCCCAGCTCCATGTGCCTGGACTTCATTGCAGAGAAGTACAAGGGAGAAGTGGAGTTCAACGAGAGAGACTTTGCATGAGGAATTATACTTTTATTTGAACAATTCGATAATTTTATATGTTTTAAATGTTTTTATTGCTGTTTTTACCAAATTTATTGAAATCTATTAATCAGATTGTGTTATAAGTCGCTGTTTCATTTTGTAATAGATGATTGAAAACTAAAATCCCAAACAGTTTTAAACCAAAATAACAATTGGGGAGGGAAGAAAAACAAAAAAATTATTTGTAAATCCAGCAAATTTCACACCAAATCAAACTTTATCAAATTCGTCCTCCTTAGCCCTCTCTAGCTGGCTTCTGAGCTGACTAATACGACGGCTGATGACTACTCTGCCGTCTTGCACCTCTATATCCGACAGTTCAAACTCCGACCCTTTAGATTGCAGATCGAACTCGTCAATAGAGTCGGAGAGTTCGATGTCTGATACTCCATGAAGTGCTCCTTCATCAAACAAGAAGTCGTCATCCTCCACGAACAGGTCGTCCCCTTCCTCCGAGGAGAATGTCTTTAGTTCCGGGGGCGAGGGGGTAGAAAAAGGGCATTTCTCAGAGGGACTGGGGCCAGCATTTTGTTCTCTGAAGCTAGAATTTGGTTTTGAAGAGCTAGCATCTGCTTTAGAGGAGCTAGTATTTGGTTTAGAGGACACATCTAAATGTAATTCTAGATTAGCACGACTGGGAATGCTTCCTGGGATGGGAGATTTTGTTGGAAGAGGAATTCCAGGCACAGGATTTGAAAGACTTGGCACTGGCAGAGAGGGTTGCAGGCAGAAGTCGAAGGTTGATTGGCCTACGTTCAAGTCGGAGGTCCCTGGTTGGCCAATACACGAGTCAGACTTAGCTGATTGGCCAATGTTGGAATCAGAAATTGCTCTATTTCCGTGAATATCTGGAAACTTTTCCCACTCTGAATGAGGGAGTTTTGGGTTCTGTTCAGATTCCTCGCGGCTATTTCTACTGGCTACAATACTCTCTATCGACTTCTCTATGTCGTTATAAGCCCTCTCAAGGGAGTCGTAGGTTATGACTGGTTCTTTTGTCTCCAGATCCCCCATGGATGATTCAGCAGAACAGAACGTGTTTTGAGATTGAGATCGCTCAGGCTCAGTGACCATGATGTTAGGGACTGAAGCGTGACTTTCTATCCTGGTGCCGTCTTCTCTCTTCTTCTTCCTCTTCGGTTTGGGAGGTGCTGAGGAGGGTTGCTTCTTCTGAGAGTACTTCTGGATGTTCCTCAGCAACTCACTCACCCTCGACTGAGTGCTGAGCAAGAACCCCCGGTCAGTATGGTTGAGAGGCGTCTTCTCCAGGATCCGGTCCACGAAACTAGGAAGTCTCTGGATTCTCTGCACAGGTCTGAGGAACATGCCTCGCAACTGGTTCACATCCGCGATATCAGACTCCCTGAGGAGCAGTCTGAAGTCCTCAGAGGAAGTCTCCAGGTTCTTCAGGAACTGCAGGTTGGTCTCCTGCTTGATGGCGTAAGGCACATAGCAGCAGTAGTGGGGGAGGACTCTCATCAGAATCCTCCCTATCTCCACCCTCTCCAAATTCTGGTCCCCGGAATGGATGGAGCGCTTGATGGCTTCGTTCAGCAGAGCTATCACTCTGTTGCTCAGGTATATCAGGTCCTTCAGCTCCCCGAACACCTTCCCATGCTCCGCGGGGGTTAGGAGGGTGCTGGAGTCCAGGGCCCTCTGCACTCCGTCCCTCAGACACAGCAGTTGCTCATTGAACGCTATCTCCGTCTGTAGAAACTCCTCTATCAGCGCGCACCTGTCCCTCTGCCTGCCCTGGCACCGCGCGCACAGCAGCGAGTCCGCCTTCCACGGCGCCTGGCACGAGGCGCACAGGCGCCACGTGGCGAGCCCGCCACGGGGATGTGATTGGTGGGAGCCAGTGAAGCGAGGCTGGGATTGGCTGGAGTCAGTGAAGCGAGGCTGGGATGGGCTCCGAGTTCTCGGTTCTGCGGGAGTTTGGGAAACTGTGAGAAATAAACCCTGGATTAATTTCACTGTAACTTTTATTGAACTGTTTATTAGACGTATCATTTCCACAACTTCCTAACTTCTCACATGTGAAATATCACTGCTACAGTGCTGCACAGTTTAGCTGTGCTCAGTTCAGTGGGGGTGCCTAGCCTGTGTAAGCTAATGCTTTTACAGTATCGCATGTCGATAATCTGCGAAGGAGCCCTGGATTCAGAGTTTAAACGGTCAGTACAAGTGCGTTTAAAAGAGAATAAAAGGAGTTTACCTTTACCAGCGCAGGAGAAACATGCGCCCATGCAACCCCGAGTATCAGATCCAGCAGAACAAGTACACAGAAAACAAGAGCTGTCTTGACAGCAAACACCGGAAATACTTAAACTTGTAATTACTGTAATGATCGCAGATTGCTTTGATTCACCAGTTTCAGGATGGTACTGATATTAAATCAGTTGCAGACGATGAGCGAGTCTTCGTTCCTTCCTAATTCTTTTCAGTTTTCCTTCAAATTTTTCAGATCCCTGAATTGGGTGACATTTCCCCGTATACCGGCCTATACACATGTTTTTATGCGTTTTGCAGGTGAATTAATGAGAGTTTAATCGTTCGGCTGGAATGGAATAATTCTTGCTTCTAGTTAGTAATGCTAATAGTACAAACACAATGTACAGCTAATGGCTGTTTGTACCACTTCGCACTAAGAAGCATAGCATCATCAAACACTCTCAGAAGTCGGGTTACAGATGTGCTGAGATACTTAGTTAGATAGTTAATTAGAGAGTTAATCACAGAGTTAATCAGACAGTTAATCAGGGAGTTAATTAGAGAGTTAGTTAGAGAGTAAATCACAGAGTTAATCACAGAGTTAATCACAGAGTTAATTAGAGAGTTAATTAGAGAGTTAATCAGACAGTTAGTCAGGGAGTTAATCAGGGAGTTAATCAAAGAGTTTATTAGAGAGTTAATGAGAGAGTAAATCATAGAGTTAATCAGAGAGTTCATCAGAGATTTAACCAGAGAGTTCATCAGAGATTTAACCAGAGAGTTAATCAGAGAGTTAATCAGAGAATTAATCTCAGAGTTTATCAGGGTGAATCAGAGAGGTAACCAGAGAGCTAGTCAGATAGTTATACAGGGAGTTAATCAAAGAGTCAGTTAGAGAGCTCATCAGAGAGTTAACCAGAGTTAATCAGAGAATTTATCACAGAGTTAATGAGAGAGTTGATCACAGAGTTAACCAGAGTTAATCAGACAGTTAATCAGACAGTTAATCAGAGAGTTGATCAGACAGTTGATCAGAGAGTTGATCAGAGAGTTGATCAGAGAGTTGATCACAGAGTTAATCAGGGAGTTAATCAAAGAGTTAATGAGAGAGTTGATCACAGAGTTAATCAGAGAATTTATCACAGCGTTAATCAGAGAGTTAATGAGAGAGTTGATCAGAGAGTTGATCAGAGAGTTGATCAGAGAGTTAACCATAGAGTTTATCAGAGAGTTTATCAGAGAGTTGATCAGAGAGTTGATCAGAGAGTTGATCAGAGAGTTGATCAGAGAGTTGATCAGAGAGTTGATCAGAGATTTAATCGGAGAGTTGATCAGAGAGTTGATCGGAGAGTTGATCAGAGAGTTGATCAGATATTTAAAACGAGAGTTGACCAGAAAGTTAACAAGAGAGTTTACCATAGAGTTAATCAGAGAGTTGATCAGAAAGTTAATCAAAGAGTTAATGAGAGAGTTGATCACAGAGTTGGCCAGAGGGGAGAGTTAACCAGGGAGGAGAGTTAAGCAGATCTATTTGATCAGCTGAGAGTTGTTTGTTTGTGAATTGTTTTCAGATAGTCCCAAGAGTCTGCCACCAGATGAAACTTTATTGCACTTGATAGTTACAGGCTGATAAGTGAGAATATCGAGTGTGTCAGATTAGCGACAGTTTAGTGACGTGTCAGGGCGTCACATCCTGAACCCACACGTCTCGCTACACGACACTGTACAACGTGTGTCGTACGGTGTGTGATCACTTAGTGACAGCGCAGTGACGTGTCGGAGCACTCAGCGTCCTGCAACCAAGCAACCCACACGCTACACTCACACGACAATCAGTTCTATTGTCGTCATAGTTGCCATGACGCTAAACAGACAGCATTGGTGGGGCTAGGCAACATGTTGCAATTCAAAACAATTGCATACAGAGGGGCGAGTCAAGGCAATTGTTAGCCCCGGTCACGAGGTAAATAATTGATAACTGATAATAGAACCATTGTCCAACCAGCCGAATGTTTTTCAGATGATCTGAAGCCCGGCATTGTTTCCATAGTTGTTTGGCTAATTTCTCACTAATTTACCGCTTCAAATTCATCCACAAAAACTTGCTTGAATCATCCAGCTCAGAAGTTTTACCGTATCAAAGCCTTGTGTTTAGTTTTACTTTTGAAGCGTATTAGTATCGTGTAATAATGACTGGGGGTGCTAAAATTCTGTTTCTGGTCGCGGCTTTACTTTCTCTAGTCGAAAGTGAGCCGGTCAAAACCTGCCTTGACGAGGAATCATTCCAGAGGGCTTCCTGCGATGAAATTATCGAAACTGTGAGTTTAAGAGTTTCACCATATAACACTCCATCATACTGCAGCTTCGAGGGCTCTGCTCTTGTCCCCCGCCGGGGGTTCCGCCCCACATCCCACTACCCCGTGTATTGCAACCATGATAAATCCTGTAACCACAGTAACCCCTGCAACCATGGTAACCCCTGCAACCATGGTAACCCCTGTAACAGTGTAACCATGGTAACCCCTGTAAACATGGTAACCCCTGTAACCACAGTAACCCCTGTAACCACAGTAACCCCTGTAACCATGGTAACCCCTGTAACAGTGTAACCATGGTAACCCCTGTAAACATGGTAACCCCTGTAACCACA
Organism: Beroe forskalii; assembly: GCA_011033025.1. Lineage (NCBI taxonomy): Eukaryota > Metazoa > Ctenophora > Nuda > Beroida > Beroidae > Beroe > Beroe forskalii. The sequence continues at coordinate 117,284 of WFMF01000412.1, read as the reverse complement.
GTAACCCCTGTAACCACAGTAACCCCTGTAACCATGGTAACTCCTGTAACAGAATAAAACAAAAAATCAGAATAAAACAAAAATTTCATTTAGCATTTCATTGAACACACCTAAAATTACTAAAAAATATGTAATGAACAAAAGCCATGATTTCAGGTGGAATATGGGAGAATAATGATGGAGTGTTCTAGTTGAGGGATACTGATTTCAGGGTAATAGGGGAACTCTAGTATTAGAGCATTCAAACAATAGGGTTCTGATATGGGACCCCTGTAACCATGGTAACCCCTGTAACAATGGTAACCCCTGTAACCATAATAACTCCTGTAACCACAGTAACCCCTGTAACCATGGTAACCCCTGTAACAATGGTAACTCCTGTAACCACAGTAACCCCTGTAACCATGGTAACCCCTGTAACCATGGTAACCCCTGTAACCATGGTAACCCCTGTAACCATGGTAACCCCTGTAACCATGGTAACCCCTGTAACCATGGTAACCCCTGTAACCATGGTAACTCCTGTAACGACAGTAACCCCTGTAACCATGGTAACCCCTGTAACCATGGTAACCCCTGTAACCATGGTAACTCCTGTAACCATGGTAACCCCTGTAACCATGGTAACCCCTGTAACCATGGTAACTCCTGTAACCATGGTAACTCCTGTAACGACAGTAACCCCTGTAACCATGGTAACCCCTGTAACCATGGTAACCCCTGTAACCATGGTAACCCTTGTAACAATGGTTACTCAGGTGGTTGGAACATGGGTAGAAGTGAGGAGGCTCCCTCTTCCCATTGCAATGTATGACGATGACGCATGTGTCACGTGGCAGAGTCACGCAGTAGCCCTCAATGAGACGCACGCAGAGTTCAAGATGCAGGCCTTGTGAGTTTACAATAAGTTTTAATTCCACGGAGTTTTACAGATTTAAACTCGCTGCTTCCCCCGGTTAAGCCTCCCTCAGCTATCTTCACTCCTAACAGCCTCCTACTGCCCCATTAACAATAGTAGCAGGCTCTAACCTATTTCCCCAGTATTGAGGTAACAATAGTAGCAGCTCTAACCTATTTCCCCGTCCCAGTATTGAGGATGTGAGTGTCGATGGTATGGACCCGGCAATGCTGAGTCTCAACACGGACCAAGCCACTCAATCCTGCTCAGTCTCGGTGAGTAACCATGGTAACCATGGCTATAGTAACCATAACAACAGTTGTAATCCTGGTAACCAGTTCATGGTGTTTTTAGAGTATGAATTTCCAATGTTTTTAATGTTCCTAATCCCCCTGCAGATGCAGCTGGGAGTGCCTAAGATCGCTAAGTCCTTCTCCATCTCCGACTGGTGGATCACCTTCGGAGAGGACCGACAGAGCATGGTCGGGTACGTGTGTCTACCCAACGATAACCTGGACCAGGTGGAGCAGGGGTTCCCCTTCAAAAACATGCTCTTCATCTACGTGAAGCCGCAGTGGAGGGCCAACCAAGTGAGATATTCATCATAATAGAAATATTGTTAATGAAGAATATTTTTGTGGACATTTTCGAAAATTAGCGCATTGAATGCAATAAAATTGTTAATAGGAAAGTAACAAAATATAAAAGGTAACAAATCTCCAGATCCAGAACGTAAGGGAGAACCTGCAGGCGATGGTGAAGAGAATCAGCGCAGAACTGAAGGACGCTGAGGGGTCCGCGAACTACAAGGAACTGGAGAACTCGAAGTGTGACGGAATATAGGAGAAACTAGTGTTGGATTTTAGATGAGGACATTAGGAACAGTCTGTCAGTTTATGATTTCTATTGTAGCTACGAATATTATCAGACCTCTGACTTAATAATAATATTCTATGATTGTTAGACATGAGTTATTTTATTTCTTAATTCATTTCTCATTATTAAAGTTATGACACTGTCCGAATGATTTGCAGGGAAATTTTGAAATATTTCGGTGAATGGTCAATGGATTAACCCAGTCGCCATTTCACTCTTTCCTGCAGAATCCAGTTAACCGTTTTTCCTGTCGGAATTCTAATTCAAAATCCTTAACCCTCCATCCTTAACCTTCAATTTAAAACGTAAATAGATGTGTCAGTGGGTGCGGAAAAGCGGTTTAAACACTTACCACTCTGCACAGCGACTTAAATGCCCGGAAAGTGGGAACACAAAAAGATTGGGTGAATTATAACAGTCATTTACAGAAATTCAAGGAGCCATTCTGAGAGGAAGCCCGTTATACTGCCCCTTTTACGATAAATTATAATGCAATTTTAGAATTTTATTTTACAACAGTCTCCCAGATAAAGGTATACCCTGACACCAGTACATTAAGACTAAGGTATACCCTGACACCAGTACATCCAGACCAAGGTATACCCTGACACCAGTACATTAAGACCAAGGTATACCCTGACACCAGTACATTAAGACCAAGGTATACCCTGACACCAGTACATTAAGATCAAGGTATACCCTGACACCAGTATATTAAGATCAAGGTATACCCTGACACCAGTACGTCCAGACCTCGTTACGTTGACACCAGTACATTAAGACCAAGGTATACCCTGACACCATTTCATTATGACCAAGGTATACTCTGACACCAGTACATCAAGACCAAGTTATACCCTGACACCAGTACGTTCAGACCTCGTTACGTTGGAACCAGTTTACTCTAACACCGGTCCGGAATGTTGACCGCAAAAACGCGGTGTCAGCGGAGCGATAGTAGCATCAGGGAAAAGTGGTCAGTCATGAAAAGATAAGGAACGAATGAAAATGAACGATCCAGTTCTCAATCGGAGATGAATAGCGGATTGAAGATAACTAAAGAATGGGTGAAGCTGTATTAGTTATTCACAGATTGTAAAAGTGTTAGCTGAAATCTTGGAAACATTAAAACGGGGCAAGTGCGACGTAAACAGCATTGAGGGCTGATAGTAACGATTAGCAGGAACATATTAGTAGTATTTTAATCGTTATAATTGTGACCGGGAGTTGACACTTCACAGGGAGAAATCTCAGTAAAATATCAGTAAATGTCAGTAACATGGGTTTACGTGTTTACCATCAGACATCCCACAACAGCCGGGCAGGAAGAGTGCGCGGCTCAGTGTCACTAACTCTCCACTCTAACCTGTGGTGATGACACCTCTCTAAACCTCCGGCTGTTATAATCAGGGGTACGACAACCGTGATTAGGGAAATTATCAGGGTTAGACTTCTGTTAAACTTAGAACGATGTCGCACAAATTCGCACTTATTTCGCAGCACATTACTAAATTTGGGAGGATTAGTCAGCCACCATGGAGTCAACACAATGAAATATCTCATGACTTAAAATGCACACAATTAATTCGAAATTACAACATCCGCAATAAAAGTGAAACTTACAGTGAAATTGGAAATAGAAACATTCATTAAATTATTAAATAAAGGATTTCCCATAAAACTGCGAGTTTTTATCAAATAAGTTTGAATTAATAGTTAATGCAATAAATTAGTGATGTCTTAAATTAGGGAAATGATGCACGAAAATTTTTGCGAAATACATTAACAATGATAAACAATTACAAAGTAAAATATTCAATATTTTTACGGAAATAAAATTATAACCATAAACCAGTGTCCAGAAATGACAAAATAATTGTTCATCGGCATCAAATATTATTAATTATAACATAGCCCATTAAAATTAGCAATAATAACACTAATAGCTTAAATATAGCCCCTTCCAATTTCCATGTTTTGATTTCAGTCCTTTGCCATGGAATCGCCCATACCCAGGTGTCTGTGAAATACGTCTGTGAAATAGGCGAGTGTTTCCATGGCAACAATGTGAGAACATGCTGTGTTGCCATAGAAACCACATAATATTGTGTTGTCATAGAAACAACACAATATCCTGTGTTGCCATAGAAAAAATATAAGAGTCAGTTTTGCTATAGCAACAACATTATATGCTGCGTTGCCATAGAAACGATATTATATTCTGGGTTGCCATAGAAAGAACGCATTAGTGTGGCTTGTTCTGGGATTCTTCAGGTTTGTGGCTCAGGTTTTATTTCTGGAATAAACACTCTCGTAACTCAAACACTTGTGCAAATTGTGGGCTGTGACGACATCTTCCTTTACCACACCGTTCCTGCAGGAATTCAGAGAATGTATTAATAGTGCTCAATACACAAAGTAGTAAGGTAGATAGTGTACAAGACGGTACCTTGTTATCGAAGAAGAATAGATGGCATAAACTCGTTAAAACCCACCTGGACATTTTGAGGAGTTTCCGCACGGTTTTCCCCAAGCTGAGCGGTATTTTGGGGACCTGGTACTTGAGTCTGCAGGTGGAAGAGGTGCTGGTCCAACGCTTGTAGGTCTTAGCTTTCTGCTCCGCAGTCGCAGGGTTGTCACTGGAGCAACCAGGGTTACCAGGGTGACAAGGGCAACCAGGGTTACCAGGGATGAAACACTTGTCTACTACTTTAACATTTAATCAGAGTTTCTTTCATAGATCTGGGCAGTATTTCACTATATTGCAACTATAATAATTTCGACTGCATTTTAACTAAAATATTCGAATAAGCATCAGACTAACCTGGTGACAATGTCACTTGTAGTGGAGTCTTCTCTTTGGTACGGGTTCGCTGTTTCACAGCAGACATCCACCTCTTCGTTAGACTCTGAAATTGCCGGAATCTATTGTAATTTGCGGGAGACTTCATGCTAAATCATTGTATTGAGCTGTATTCCTTGTGGTAATTAAAGAGCGGTAATATCGGAGCAATGCTGTGTAATACCCAGTATCCTCTCTAATTACTGGGAGGGTAGCAGTGCACGTGCTTCCTAGAAACCACCACCCCAGAAACCCTTATAAGGCAACAATGGACGTGTGCTGAGTTACCCGTGCAATAATTCATTAAACGCACCATGTGCGCTGCTCAGAAAGGTCCTTATAACACTTCGCCATCCAGTGGAGACTACCGATTCCAGCACTTCAAAACCCAAAGTACCGATTCCAGCATTACATAATCCAGAGTCCGGCACTTAACACACTCCATATAACAAAATGCGGCCTGTTTCAGAGGGTTTAAGCGAAGCTGGTAGTCGGAACATTAAAACCATCAGTGACAGCGCACGTTAACTTTATATGGCTAAATCGTATCCAGTGTGTATGTGTTATCGCTTTTGTTGCTCGTCTTATCAGCTCTTGCAACTTAGCAAGTTAGATTGCAACGCATACTGTGTAGCATTTATACAGTGTACAATACATAGTACATTTGTATAATGCCCATCCCTCTTGAAGGAATCAGTCCCTATTTTGAAGGGATTGGGATTGACAGACCCTGCCACACGGAGTTCCGGAAAGGAGATGTTCCAGCTGTTCAGAGAGTTGCGGGACTTGTTTTTAAAGACATGGCTCGAGTATTGAATATGGGTGAGAGCGCTGTGCGAGACGGCCGTGCTGTTTACACGAATGTAAACAAAGACAAACTTTGCGAGTGGTTGGGGCACTTTGCCTGGCTCACTGAGTACTACATGGAGCCCCTCATGAGTGCTGCGTGTGGAGTAGCGGACGAAGTTGAGAAGCTCAAGACGGAGAAGATCACAGATCAGAAGACCATCATAGCTCTGCAGGAGAAAGTCATCGCAAAGAAAGATAGGCATCTCATTAGAGTCCAGGAGGCAGTTAAGACTGGAATGCAGTCTTACGCTACGACAGTGGAGACTACGTGTTCTGAGGCTGTGAAAACTGGGATGCAGTCTTATGCCAGTGCAGTGGAGACGAAGTGCTCTGAAGCTTACTCTGCTAAAGTTGAAGAGACAGTGAAGGGTGGAATACAGACATATGCCAGTGCATTGGAGAGCAAATGCTCAGAAGTTTTCTCCGGAAAGAAGATAGCAGAGGCGGTGAAGAGTGCTGTCCAAGCAGAAGACAGGTCTCGTAATGTGATCATCTTCGGTGTGGAAGAGCAGAGTAACGAGATCGTTGAGGATAAGGTCGCAGAAATCTTCTCTCATTTGGATGAAAAGCCACTCGTTCTTCAGAGCTCAAGGATTGGGTTAGTCCCCAAGGCTGGACGGAAGAGACCGATCAAAGTTGTGCTGCGTGGTTCAGATCATGTGAAGCAGATTCTAAGGAAAGCAAAGAATCTGAAGGACATTACTGCCTGCAAGACTGTGTTTGTTTGCGCGGACAGGTCGGTAGAAGAACGTCAGGAAATCAAGAAGAAGGTGGAGGAGCGGAAACGGCAAAGGATTGAAGCAACTGCTGAGATTACATGAGTTTTTATAATGGGTAACATGAGTGATTTTGCTAACGTGACAGTTTAGTTTATATTCATATGTCCATTTTCACGACACAATTTCATAGTCATTTATGAATATTTTTATCAGATATAGATTGATTGATTTCATGCGAGGGGAGCAGTGTAATTATGCCTTTAAGGTGTGTTCTGTGCCCTTATTTGGTGCCAGATTTTTCGGGACGCTAATATATAGATTGAAGATTTTATATAGCAAATTGATATTGTCACCTGATAATCTGATATCAAATTAAACTTTTCAAATAAAAGAGCAGCAGCGTCGCTAAAAACAGAGGATTTTATTATTAGCCCCCAGACGTCACAGCAGGAGAGAGTTGAGCTTTACAATGACGGTAATCGAAAACAGCAGGGGCTTAGTGGGTTAGAGACTATTAAATTAGCAGAAAGTTAAACAACCGAACCATCTTTCATGAAATCCTGCAGGTATTCTGCTGAATCGGTTAAGGTGGGTGGGGTAGCCACATTCAGCTCACGTTAGAACTGTCAAAATCCCCAGCAAAACACTTAAAATCTGTGAAAGTAGAAAGTCACCTACCTTCGGTTATGTCTTCACAGAAAGTGTCGCTGAAGTGATAATCTCTGAGCCTCGAGCTCGGCTGATAACTCGCTCTTCTTGTCCTCGACTTGCTCACACACTGCAGAACCGCACCAAGGGTTAAATCGGCAATATGATGAAGTTAATCAGCAATATGATGAAGTTAATGAAATCTCAAATTAGTTAAATTAACTAACGGCTTGGGTGGCTCAAAAGCATTGTTTTACTTTCGCAGCACGTGATATGTAGGAGTTACTGAACTAAACAAACAGAGAGACGGTATGTACTGTATGAACATTACCTCAACTCTTGGCAGATGTTGATCCTGCAGTGACCCTTTTCTGAGCTGAAAGATATCAGGTCAGTGATTTGACTATTTGAGTTTGATACAAAAACGCGAACCTCAACTTTGCTGAGTTCGGCCCTAATGCTTAGGTGAGAATTGACGGAGAGGATCTGACAACGTCCGACCACTCCAAGTGGGAGTAAAGTCTACAGAAGCAGTTTAGCAATCAGCAAGATCCAATCATAAAGATCCAACCCGACTATATAACAACAATCTTAAACATCTATCCCCAACTTTGGAGTTCCCCAAACTGAGCCTGGATGGAGAAAAGGGCATGTCGGCGATGGTGTCGAGGTCATTCAGAGAGGAGCTGCTTCTCTGCTTCTTCAGGGTCTTCCTCCTAAAGAGAAGAGAGTTATACCATCTAATGACTCATTGTTCTCATCTTATTCACAACTATGGGGCGTTTCATGGGACACACCCAATGCGTTTTGATCGAATCTCGCTTGTTCTATTATCAAGCAGAGTAGATGTTCTAGCAGAATTGTCATGGAATCGTCATGATCTACATGGGGGTTCCTCTTCATTTTTGTCATTGATTTCCCAGTAATCATATCCACTTCGTCTCCTTGTGGCTTACATTATGTCTGCTTGATATCACATCCTAAGTTTTAGGACGTAATTATCACAGAGTGAAGTGGGTAATAGATCACGCCGAGTCGCCTGCTTGATTGGGTGAAACCTTACCCGTATCATGATCTCATTCGCAGATATTTTTGGAAAATAGTTTGAGCTTTTTTGCGTTTCCTACGGCACGCGCGGCATGCTTTGGTGAGGATCAATAGGTAAATCCACATGTAGAATCATGACAATTTTGGGCTAGAACATCTACTGATCAAGCAAGTTAAATCGGCATGAACGTCCGGCGCCGTAACGAATTTCTGATCTGTAGTCAGCAGCGCGCGCGCGGCTCAAATGATCAACTTGCTGCTCACTGGGAGGCGAAAAGCCAAAAGCTCCTCCTCTGAAGACAAGTTGACCTCTAAAGTCTAAAGAAGCAACAAGTTGATCACTGGGAAATTAGAACCTAAGGTTATTTTGAAAACTTCCAGGCCGATAAAAGAGTTCACAGAACTCTGAACTGCTGCAGGGATGGTATCACATCAAGAAAAACTTAAAAGTCTATCATGCAGTAGGGTTACAGAAAAGGTTTTTAGCTTATTTTACTCACGATATTTGATAGTTATTGATCACTTTGATGCAAGGGTTGCTCTTGTACCGTCTAGCGTTGTCCAGAGCTGTCCTGCCGTACACGTCAAGAACTGTGTGGTCAGCATTGTTGCTTAGCAACCATCTACAGGCCCCAGCGTGACCACTGGGAAGAGAGTGTTGTCAGTCGAATGTTGCTTAGCAACCAAATACAAGGTCAAGGCTTCCACTTTCTAGTTTCTAGTTGTCTGTCATTGACAGACCTTAGCGGCTTTTGTTAGCGGGTCAGACAACATCTGACAATGCAAAGTTACTAGCATAGTGAATATGGATGGAAAAGTCTAGCGGAATTTTGAATGCAACTGCAAACTCACAGATTATACCCTGAAGTTAGAAGTTTATTATAGTTTTAGACTTACTTAGCAGCAGCAAAGTGCAGAGGAGTCATTTTCTCGAAGTTTGTGACATTGACTGATTCCCCCATAATGACTAGCAACTTCATTATGTTGATGTAACCCATCAGGGCAGCAAGGTGTAGAGGGGTCAAACCTGGTGGGAACAGAAAGTTGGTGAGTCTCCCATATAAACGGGAGCCTTCATTATCTATGACAATGACGTCACTCAGAAAAATATAATTAAGCGCACCTAGCGCTTTAAGGACTAGGGTTAGGGTCAGGATTAGGGTCAGGATTTGTTAGGGTTAGGGTTAGGATTAAGGTTAGGGTTTTGGTTAGGGCTATGGATAGGTTTAGGATACAGAAAAATTTATGTTTAGGTCTGTGACGTCACTCAGAGCCGTTTATATGGGAGACATACCAGAAAGTTGGTCAACATTGAACACAATGTTTGGATTAAATGTTGTTTACGGGCGCTTAATTTCCTTGATTCTTGACAATCAGGACTAATCAGTAAGTAATGTAATGGCCAATATGAAAGGAAAGTTTAAGTCGGAAGATTTCAGAAATACTATCCTTCCAATATATCCACTATCCAGCTAGAGGCTGGCGTCAGCGACGCGCGCAGAGGGGCTATCTGAGATAAATGAGGTGCGCCGCGCATTGGGAAAGTATAAGGGGCAACAGGAATAAATTTTAATTTCGCGTTGGATAACGTTTTCAGCACAATTTGAAAACGTGAATAAACGGCAACGCCCTACTTATATTATGAGCAATTGCTTGTGAATCCAGCAGTCCCAACTTATAATTTCTATCAGAATTAGTCACAGCGACCACCTGGTGATTAATAAAACTACTGAAAATCGATATAACGCAAATTTCAGTGCTGCTGGGAGAATCCTATCATTTATCTATTTATCAATCATCATGCATGGAGATAAATGAAAATCATATTAGCATCTGGATTGATTTAAAACTTGGTGAACGTTATGGAAGGGAATATCCCTTGATTGGAATAATGTTTACTTAGGAGCAGCTTAGGAAAGGTTTAATTTCCCTGTTCGACTAACAGATGGCATATAACAGAGGTAATTCAAAACCAAAGCTCAATGCTACTATAATTAAATATAACGCTTCTCAGTACTCCATCAAATGTGTTCACTTATGCGATTAAAGGACCAATTTTTAACAAACCTTTGGCGTTTTTGGCAGATATCTGTTCGTAGCGATCTGTAGTGCAAATCATTTTCATGCATTCTATGCTGCCGTTCTCTGCGCAGATGTGAACCGGGAGATTTCCTGAAGGGAACATTGTTCAATCTTATGATGCACAGTGAGCTGGTGTCAAAGTGAAGTCAAATTAAAGTGGTGTCAAGGTGAAGTGGAGTAAAGTGAAGCGATGTCAGGGGAAATGGTGCCAGAAAGAAGTGGTGTCAAAGTTATTAGGTCCTTTAAGAACATTGTCTTCTAATTTCTGCCAAAAACTTACCCTCTGAGTCATATTCGTTCAGCAAAGAGTCGTCAGCTTCTATCACGCTTTGCAGTGCTCTGTTCTTTTCAAACTGACAGTACTTCTTAATCTTTGCTAAAAGTTGCTTCCGGCACATATCTGAAAGATAATTTGGTATAATATTTGTTATTATAGAGCCCCAAGTATCATCATCAAACTACCAATCAATATGTAGGTACCTACTTTAAATTGTAAGATGATCTTTAAGGAAAACTGTGTTAAAATTTCTACGAGTTTCCAAAATGACACAAGTATCGCTCATCACTTTCAAGCATCATTAGATAATTTAAGGGTTAAGAGATAGATAAGGTGATGTAGGAATTTCACAAAACACATCATTAAAGCAGGTAGGTAATGCCCACTTATTAATAAAAGGTAGAAGCTAGGAACAAGTGCTGACAATTTTTAAAGGGTCTTTACTCACCATGCTTCTCCGACATCTTCATTTTCATCAAGCAACTTTATCTGTCATGAAGCTAATGAGAATTAGTTTTTAATAAACGGCTACTTTAGATATTTATTCCTTTTCTAGTGCGAGTGCAATTATAAAGAGCCGGAATTTAATCAAATATTAAAATTTCAGCAGTCAACTAGGTTTCCTGGAATCATCCTTGCGTGTGGGGATATCGAACCAGGATCACACTAGAACGAAATACTAAAGCAAGGACATAGAGACAAAAGTAAAACTAGGCTAAATCCAAAGAGAGACACGCTAAATGCATGTAAAATGAAACGAATGAGATTTACTAGGTTCAATAATGGAACGAATAAGAATTACTAGGTTTAATAATGAAATGATTCATTCCACCATAACCTCGCGAGAGTTTAATGAACCGCTCTTTTACAGGACTATGGAAGAAAGAGTTTAAGATTTAAATAGGGAGACGAGGTTGGTGGGAAAGCAGCATTATGAAAGAGAAGTGGTTCAGAGAGAAGCAGCATTATCAAAGAGAAATCAGTGGGAGGGTAGTTCTGAAGTCTCCCTCAGTGGGTGGTCCTGCAGTGTAACGAGTAATTGGATGGAATATCTCCTGGTTTTAATGAAATATCTCCTGATTTTAATGAAGTGACAAGGTAAAGGAACAGAAGTAAAGAGAAATTTTAATTGCTAAATAAAAGATTGGAGTTGCAAGTAGTTCTATCTCTGTGATAAGTGCAGGGGACGGCATTATTCAAGTTTCAATGCTTGCTTCCGGGTTTGGCTCCTTTCCAGCCCCTGACATCAAGTTAAACTTGTGATTTCCTGCTCTGCATTACTTACTCCAGATAAAATACCCGGGCACACTTCCCCCTCCCCCAGCTTGTTAAAACCTCTGCAGGACATGACGTCACATACTGCTCCTTCTAGAGCGAGCTGGTGACGTCACTGGGGGCTGTTAATGCTCCTAATTGCGATAACACATTAGATCATGAGGCTGATTATTGGGTTCTAATGGTACCACTACACACATAACAGCCCCTTAACTCAATTATCACATCATTAATTAAGGAATGAAATGCAATTCGAAATTCCCTGTTTTTGCGCACACCAATTCGATTAAAAGGTCGGAGGATGTCTGATTAAAATCACACATTGCCGAATGCCAGTGAAGGTCAGTGCCAGGCCACACTTCACGACAGTTCACTAGTTCTCCAGTTCACTAGTCAGTGGTGGCCCTTTGTAGCTCCACTATGCCACACCCTGCTCCTTTATAAACATAGTGAGGGGATGTCCCTTTTAAAACTGCTTCTTGCGGCCACGTGGCGCTGCTCCTTTATAAACAGAGTGTGGTAGGTAGGTATGATGCCGTGTTATCACTAGTGTCTATCTCCCAGCTGCAGCCCGGTTCCTGTCTAGAAAGATAGACAGGTAAAGGGACCGCGTAGCGCGCCCCAGTCATTACTATCCAGACACTACCGTAAAGCCAGCTTAGCAGGGAGATGCGGGCAGATGAGCCCGGTTTAAGATGGGAAGTCACGGCCTATCTGCTACGTCAGATCGTGACGTCACACACCCCTGCTTCCTTATAAGGAAGTGGGAGTGACGCAATGTCCCGTATCCTGGGAGGAGCACCAGGCCCCGCCCCAGATACGCGGAGCTTACTGCGGAGCGGTCACGTGGCCAGCCCAATGATCGCGATTTGTCGGGATGTCACGTTGCCATGGCGACTAGTCTTTGTCACGTTGTCGTGGCTACGAGAGAAAGTGTGTTCCAGGAACCCAGACACTGCCCCGCTCAGCACTTTCTACTTCGTTATCTACACGCCCCGTATCCATTCTCTTATTTCCTCTACAGGACATTTTCTTGCGTTCTCTCAGCGACTCTTTTCAAGCTGCTTTGTATCAGAAGATGATTCCCCACGCTTTCTTTATCGTGAGTATTCGTGTTTAGTATTTGTGTTGCCGCCTTTAACCTCATTACCTGGTAATTGTCCCTGATTCCAGCGTTAATTTCATGCATGATTTGGCAGCAGTCAGCCGTGATAACTAGCTCTTTGTTGCGCGTTCAAAACCCTCGTGTTTCAGCCATCACGTTTCGTTTGTTTTGAGAAAACAGTACAACGTCTAGACGTTAGGGAGCTGGGAGATGAACTGAGTCGATTAACTGTCACTAAACAGCATTCGGGCATGCCAAACTTGAATTCATTAAACGCAGCTTTCTGTCACGACGTATCAAGAGCAGCGTCAATAAAGGGTCCTGTCAAAGGCTGCCAAACTCGACTGATAACTCAGTAATTTCAAACCACTCCGACATTCGCAGAGTCTAATGCGAAGTTTAATATTCAGAGGCAGTTAATATGCAATGAAGGTGAAGGGCAGAGAGGCAACTTCGTGTTATGTCAAAAACAAGCGTCACAGCTACCCATAAACTGCTCCAGCCTTCGTGCAATTTCATGTATTTAAAATCATCCTCGTGATTTCTTAGATTATCTAGATCTAATAAAACTGTGTGTGGTACTGTCAATGTAGCGGTGTTTGGAGAATTTGTGCGTTAGAAATATCATTCAAATAAGCGTTAAGAACCACTGAGCGTTGAAACAAAGCGTTATTTCGTCACTCAACGTTGAAATAAAGCGTTATTTAGCCACTGAGCGTTAAAATAAAGCGTTATTTCGTCACTGAGCATTGAAATAAAGTGTTATTTCGCCACTGAGCGTTGAAACAAAGCGTTATTTCACCACTCAGCGTTAAAAATAAAGTGTAATTTCACCATTCAGCGTTAAAAATAATGCGTGTAATTTCAGTTATTACTGCACGTGTTGCAACACACGGCTCAGAGCCAGTCAGACGACATCTACCCAACAGTAACAAGTAGGTGAGACTTTTCTGATTAGCCCCACACCCTAACCTACCCACACCCAAACTTACCTCTTCTTCAAAGTTCAAACCTTAAACCACCCATAACCTAACTTCACCCTTTTCTCATGGCTCAAAAGGTAACTCAGACCCTAAAATAAACCATCCCCAAACCTATACCCAAACCCCCACGTTTATTTTCTTCAGGATCTAATCCTTGATGAAGCCAAATCCAACTAACTGAACTCCATTTCACCCCAAATTTCTACCATACAGACACTTTTAAACCAACTTAAATCATCTTTTCTACCAGACACTTTCAACAACTAAAATCATCATCTGAGTAGTCGATACCCATTAACCCAAGTCCCCATGATTCAATCCATGACCTGGCCTAAACTTCCCGAACTTTCTACAGACGAGGAGGGTAGTCAGAATTGAGTTTAATATTGGTTTAATATAGGTTTGGTAACACCCCTGAATAGTGTGATAGTTAACAGGCAGAGAGGCAGGTTACCCCTGATAGTTAGGGTTAGACCCCTCACTTATCATCTGACAACGGTCACGAGCAAATATCTAACAAAAAACATTAAGTGATGATTTAATAGTCCCGGAAAGAACAAAGTTTTACTTTTGTCGCACGTAGAATTGCAACGACAACCCCAGTCCCTAGAAATAAAGGAAAAATAGAAACTATGTAATATTGTCAAGATTCTGCGTCCCTAAACCGAGTTTATGGTGCCGTGATGCCGCTTCCTACTTTTATAACACAATCTTACCACCCCCGCTTAATCAGGCGACGAATTGTCACTGTGTGACGCAGTGTTCTAGACGACTGTAATCAAGTCACTGATAAGCAACATCCCAGCGATAGTGAGAGAAATATCTAGAATCAATTTATTACTAGGAATATTGAATAGCGTTTTCCACGGAATTCACGCTTTTAGCACAAAGAAAGGTTACGAAACTCACACCTACTGTGAGGTTGCGAAACAGTCACACTGCGAGGTTGCGAAACAGTCATATACTACAAGGTTTTAAGAGGTTGCGAAACATTCATATTCTGCAAGGTTTTAAGAGGTTGCGAAACAGTCACATACTGCGAGGTTTTAAAAGGTCGCGAAACAGTCACTCTGTTTACAAGTTGTACAAGTTGTACGAGATGGCGTATAATTCTCTGAAAGCAGAGTCTCAGTAACCCTAGTAACCGGGCAGTGTTCTCTGAAAGCAGAGTCTCAGTAACCCTAGTAACCGGGCAGTGTTCTCTGAAAGCAGAGTCTCAGTAACCCTAGTAACCGGGCAGTGTTCTCTGAAAGCAGAGTCTCAGTAACCCTAGTAACCAGGCAGTGTTCTCTGAAAGCAGAGTCTCAGTAACCCTAGTAACCAGGCAGTGTTCTCTGAAAGCAGAGTCTCAGTAACCCTAGTAACCAGGCAGTGTTCTCTGAAAGCAGAGTCCCAGTAACCCTAGTAACTGGGCAGTGTTCTCTGAAAGCAGAGTCCCAGTAACCCTAGTAACCGGGCAGTGTTCTCTGAAAGCAGAGTCTCAGTAACCCTAGTAACCGGGCAGTGTTCTCTGAAAGCAGAGTCCCAGTAACCCTAGTAACCGGGCAGTGTTCTCTGAAAGCAGAGTCTCAGTAACCCTAGTAACCGGGCAGTGTTCTCTGAAAGCAGAGTCTCAGTAACCCTAGTAACCGGGCAGTGTTCTCTGAAAGCAGAGTCCCAGTAACCCTAGTAACCGGGCAGTGTTCTCTGAAAGCAGAGTCCCAGTAACCCTAGTAACCAGGCAGTGTTCTCTGAAAGCAGAGTCCCAGTAACCCTAGTAACCGTGCAGTGTTCTCTGAAAGCAGAGTCTCAGTAATCCCAGTAACCAGGCAGTGTTCTCTGAAAGCAGAGTCCCAGTAACCCTAGTAACCAGGCAGTGTTCTCTGAAAGCAGAGTCTCAGTAACCCTAGTAACCGGGCAGTGTTCTCTGAAAGCAGAGTCTCAGTAACCCTAGTAACCGGGCAGTGTTCTCTGAAAGCAGAGTCTCAGTAACCCTAGTAACCAGGCAGTGTTCTCTGAAAGCAGAGTCTCAGTAACCCTAGTAACTGGGCAGTGTTCTCTGAAAGCAGAGTCTCAGTAACCCTAGTAACCGGGCAGTGTTCTCTGAAAGCAGAGTCTCAGTAACCCTAGTAACCGGGCAGTGTTCTCTGAAAGCAGAGTCTCAGTAACCCTAGTAACCGGGCAGTGTTCTCTGAAAGCAGAGTCTCAGTAACCCTAGTAACCAGGCAGTGTTCTCTGAAAGCAGAGTCTCAGTAACCCTAGTAACCGGGCAGTGTTCTCTGAAAGCAGAGTCTCAGTAACCCTAGTAACCGGGCAGTGTTCTCTGAAAGCAGAGTCTCAGTAACCCTAGTAACTGTGTTCTCTGAAAGCAGAGTCTCAGTAACCCCCAGTAACCGGGCAGTGTTCTCTGAAAGCAGAGTCTCAGTAACCCTAGTAACCGGGCAGTGTTCTCTGAAAGCAGAGTCTCAGTAACCCTAGTAACCGGGCAGTGTTCTCTGAAAGCAGAGTCTCAGTAACCCTAGTAACCGGGCAGTGTTCTCTGAAAGCAGAGTCTCAGTAACCCTAGTAACCGGGCAGTGTTCTCTGAAAGCAGAGTCTCAGTAACCCTAGTAACCGGGCAGTGTTCTCTGAAAGCAGAGTCTCAGTAACCCTAGTAACCGGGCAGTGTTCTCTGAAAGCAGAGTCTCAGTAACCCTAGTAACCGGGCAGTGTTCTCTGAAAGCAGAGTCTCAGTAACCCTAGTAACCGGGCAGTGTTCTCTGAAAGCAGAGTCTCAGTAACCCTAGTAACTGGGCAGTGTTCTCTGAAAGCAGAGTCTCAGTAACCCTAGTAACCGGGCAGTGTTCTCTGAAAGCAGAGTCTCAGTAACCCTAGTAACCGGGCAGTGTTCTCTGAAAGCAGAGTCTCAGTAACCCTAGTAACCGGGCAGTGTTCTCTGAAAGCAGAGTCTCAGTAACCCTAGTAACCAGGCAGTGTTCTCTGAAGCAGAGTCTCAGTAACCCTAGTAACTGGGCAGTGTTCTCTGAAAGCAGAGTCTCAGTAACCCTAGTAACCGGGCAGTGTTCTCTGAAAGCAGAGTCTCAGTAACCCTAGTAACCGGGCAGTGTTCTCTGAAAGCAGAGTCTCAGTAACCCCAGTAACCGGGCAGTGTTCTCTGAAAGCAGAGTCCCAGTAACCCTAGTAACCGGGCAGTGTTCTCTGAAAGCAGAGTCTCAGTAACCCTAGTAACTGGGCAGTGTTCTCTGAAAGCAGAGTCCCAGTAACCCTAGTAACCAGGCAGTGTTCTCTGAAAGCAGAGTCCCAGTAACCCTAGTAACCGTGCAGTGTTCTCTGAAAGCAGAGTCTCAGTAATCCCAGTAACCAGGCAGTGTTCTCTGAAAGCAGAGTCCCAGTAACCCTAGTAACCGGGCAGTGTTCTCTGAAAGCAGAGTCCCAGAAACCCCAGTAACCGCAGTAACCGAGCAACGTTTACGGAGACGAGGTAATTATACTCAGTACGGGAGTTAATATCAGAGCGGTTTAATGAAGGCACCTAAAGAGCGGAGATAGTTCAAATGGCTAACAGGTGGAGACATCATGTCACCTAGCAACAGCGGAAGACAACACGTCACCTAGCAACGGGGGGAGACAACACGTCACCTAGCAACAGAAGGACTTTCCTGGGTTATAAATAGAAAATAATTAGGATTAACGAATACTTCATACTTGTGTCCTTCAGTGAGGATAGTTTTTAATCCACATATGTGGAACTAAATGTCCGGGAACCAACGCTCTCGCTCTACTATAATTTAATGATTTAAACACCTGTAAAGATTGGAGTAGTTCTGCACATTTAGTTTAAGGATTTTGTAACAGTTCTACTAGATGCTGGACGCTAATTCCAAAGAAGAAAATTATCAAAATCTATTCAGGAGGTGCGTATAATATTCGGAAAGTTGGTTCCGTATGTGCATGTTCTCCTCGTACCAAACTCATAAACCCAGGATATACACCCAACACTCACCCAGAGATCGTGAATACCTTGGGACTGTGTTTGTACACCGAACACAGTCCCAACTCTCGAATCCTTTCCTTGGGAGGGTGTAACAGGACGGGTATGTTGTGAACAGTAACAGGTTACTCTGTAGTTTCTCTGTAGTTTCTCTGTAGCTATTAATTGAGGCCAGGTGTGAAAAGTAGGAAGAACGCTCCTGTAATTGAGTTCTGTGCTTGAGGCTTGGTTTCTCAGTAGCTGAACTGAACTTGAGGCTGGTTACTCTGTAGTTACTCTGTAAGTCTGTAGTTCTGTACTTGAAGCTTGGTTACTCTGCTGTTATTCTGTAAGTCTGTAGTTACTCAGTAGTTCTGTACTTGAGGCTTGGTTTCTCTGTTGTTACTCTGTAAGTCTGTAATTACTCTGTAGTTCTGTACTTGAGGCTTGGTTACTCTGCTGTTATTCTGTAAGTCTGTAGTTACTCAGTAGTTCTGTACTTGAGGCTTGGTTTCTCTGCTGTTACTCTGTAAGTCTGTAGTTACTCTGTAGTTCTGTACTTGAGGCTTGGTTACTCTGCTGTTATTCTGTAAGTCTGTAGTTACTCAGTAGTTCTGTACTTGAGGCTTGGTTTCTCTGTTGTTACTCTGTAAGTCTGTAATTACTCTGTAGTTCTGTACTTGAGGCTGGTTACTCTGTAGTTACTCTGTAAGTCTGTAGTTCTGTACTTGAGGCTTGGTTACTCTGCTGTTATTCTGTAAGTCTGTAGTTACTCAGTAGTTCTGTACTTGAGGCTTGGTTTCTCTGTTGTTACTCTGTAAGTCTGTAATTACTCTGTAGTTCTGTACTTGAGGCTGGTTACTCTGTAGTTACTCTGTAAGTCTGTAGTTCTGTACTTGAAGCTTGGTTACTCTGCTGTTATTCTGTAAGTCTGTAGTTACTCAGTAGTTCTGTACTTGAGGCTTGGTTTCTCTGTTGTTACTCTGTAAGTCTGTAATTACTCTGTAGTTCTGTACTTGAGGCTTGGTTACTCTGCTGTTACTCTGTCTGTAGTTACTCAGTAGTTAAACTCTACTTTAGGCTTGGTTACTCTGTAGTTGAACTGTAGTTGAGGCCGGGTGTGTTTGTACTCTGACTCAGTAGCTACTCTGTAGTTACTTGAGGTTGAAGGCTCCTGTACTGTAGTTCTGTACAGGGTGTAGTTGCTCTGTAGCTACACGCAGCCCTCGTGAATGGGATCCCTTTATTCCGCCGACACCCGCAGCCTCCCCACCAGCTAATTAACTCACAGTGCCGACAAACACTACATGCCTCTTGAAACCACCTCAAAGAGGGGGAGCAGGGTGGGAGACTGTTTCTAGCCTGAAGAGCTGGGAATGTGGGGGGAAACGCTCCGAGACACAGACATCTCTTCCAACATACAAACACACAAACACACGTACACATCTCAGAGAACACATCTCAAACAAACACACGCCCAAACACACATACATTGTACAAGGGAGGAGGCACACAGAGAAGCACCTTCTACTGAGCCTTCCTAGACAAACATTCGCCGACAGAGCAACCACAGGTTCCTAGGAGCACTGAACTACAGCAGATTCATTCCGCACCAGTCACGTCTTACGGATTAAAGAGACTAGACGAAAAGAGGAGAAGGATACAAAGTTATAGCGATAAATCTATTGGGATACAACATCATTCGCACATTCACTCGATAAACATCATCTCAATGTCTCCAACCCAGCCTCAAAACTCCCAATCTCATCTCCATTTGAAAGAGGAACTAACGGCCCCGTTTCAGCGAATGACATGAGTCTAGTGGAGAAGGAGTGCGAGCCAGAATACGATAACTTGGAACTGCTCCAATCGGAACCGATACAGGCTGACAAAACCCTGTCTGTGAAATCAGCTAACGGAAAATTCACCAGCGAGGCGAGGTCGCTGCAGGTTAGCCTGATTATATCGCTGATTGTAGTGAGATTCGGGGGGCTTAATATGCCCTTATATGGGCATTGGGTAGGACACGCACGCATTGAATACAGAAATATCAAAATGAATAAACATAGATCATAACTCCTCAAATAAGACACGATCCGAATAAAATAGCAAATATGAGCTTGTCAACTGAGTCAGAGATAAATGATGCGAGCGTTAGCCGTTAAATGGTATCAGAGTATATGCAGAGCAAGGTGGTGTAGGGGTAAACTGGTGTCAGAGTGAACTGGTGTCAGAATAAACTGGCGTCGGAACGAACTGGTGTCAGAGTGAAATGGTGTCAGAGTGAACTGGTGTCAGAGTGAACTGGTGTCGGAACGAACCGGTGTCAGAGTGAAATGGTGTCAGAGTGAACTGGTGTCAAGGTAAACTGGTGTCAGAGTGAACTGGTGTCAAGGTAAACTGTTGTCGGACCGAACTGGTGACAGAGTTAAATTGTGTCAGAGTGAACTGGTTTCAGAGTAAACTGGTGTCAGAATTGACTGGAGTCAGAATGAACTGGAGTCAGAGTAAACTGGTGTCAGAGTAAATTAGTGTCAGAGTAAACTGGTGTCAGAATAAACTGGTGTCAGAACGAACTGGTATCAGAGTAAACCGGTGTCAGAGTGAACTGGTGTCAGAATGAAATGGTGTCAAGGTAAACTGGTGTCAAGGTGAACTGGTGCCAGAGAGAAGTAGTGAACTGGTGTCAAGGTAAACTGGTGTCAGAGTAAACTGGTGTCAGACTAAACTGGTGTCAGAGTAGAAGGATGTCCCACTTAATTCACCTCCAGAATAAAGTATTTAAGTTCTCCCTCCCCAGGTACCAGGCTACGACCCGGCCGTGTCTCTGCGTCGTCCGGTGCGCCGACACAGGCGCTCCCTGTCCCTGAGTCGGGTGCGACAGAACTACGCGGACAGGTCGGAGTTCATCTACTACACCTACCGGAACTTGGAGTGGACGGGCCCCACCTCCGCCTCACTACCTCCCCCGGCGGAGGAGCTAAAGGAGGAGATCACTGAGATCCGGTACAGAGTGGCTAAAGGCATCAGTGAGATACTGCTGTGCGAACTAGAGACTTTCTACGTACGGCGCTACAACAAGTTCCCCTTCTACGTGAAGAGTGTGGCCTGCCGGAGGAACAACAGTCTGAACGCCAACGTGCTGTGCAAGCAGCGTTACGAGAAGGGGCACATCCTGAAGCTGGAGAAGATGAAGGAGCATTGCTACCAGGAGGAGAGCAGTCTCAAGTGGATACACGCCTGGGAGACACGAGTAGTCGGGTGTGACGCCGTCGTGCCGCTGGGGGAGAGGCAGGGCTGAGGAACCCGCACAGAAAGCTACAAGCTCCGAGTTCAGAAGTCAAGCATTGAGCAGAAAGTTCTTGCAACGAATTGGGGTGTGGTTAGAATTGAAGAGTGATTAAATTAACGGTTTAACTCATAGCGTTTAAGTGACAAATTCGCGAAACGCATTACTCTAGGAAGGTTGCAAAGTGTCATCCCTCGAAGATGGCCCCCAAAAGTTGAGTTTTTAGGAGGCCAACTCATCATTTCACCAGACACTTCATATTTGTTAATATTGTTGTTCTATTGTATGCTCGTGTTTAGAAACGTATTGGGCTAATTGTCAAGTTAACTCCAAGTCAAATACGCTAAAATGGATCGAAGTTAAACAAGCTCAATGAAATAGTTCGAAATCTAATGAAAGGGTTGTTCTAGCGCTGAGAGCTTGAACTATTCTTTAAAATGTTTTGAAGAGGTTTGGCTATAAGACATATTATTTTCTCCAAAATGTCAAGTTTTTGTGGAAAACTGTGACTTAATTATCAAACAGACATGGGGGTTTTTGCAGATAGAAAAGCAACTAATTTCAACCAATTTGTTCCGCGCCTTTTGAAAACACAGTTCTCCAGTAAAACTGCAGGATTTTTATTTTATTTGTATGCGTTTGTTATTCATATGCGAGCGATTATCTGCGAATTTCTGGTTTCAATTCAGCAGACGCCTTGAGGAATTTCACAGTTTTTTGTATATTATTATTGTGTTCATTAACACGTTCCATGATATTTAGTGTTTGGCTGGAATCCAGATGACGCCGTGCCACACTCCGACATTAGTGGCTGGAAATTCAATCCCCAGGAATCTTGGGTCCGACTTCACATCTATTGCCAGCATTTATTGTATAACGAAGTTCGGAAAATATGGACCCTGCTACCTTACGAGAAATATTATGCAGGACAATCATTCTTGGGGCCTAAATTTGAGATTTTCGAAAGTGTGTTATTTTAAGATATTACCGATGTTAACATATGATGATTGTGTCAAATTCAAATTTTACGGGGTTCGAAAATATGGGGATTTTTTCGTGCAATCCTTAAATTTCTTTCCTCATAAATATGTCTCGTAAGGTATTCCACATTTGAAGAATGGTATTTTAATAACTTACTATCATATCATAATATTCTTAATTAACGTGATGTTAATGTGTCAGTTCATATTTGCTGCTTCAAGCTTATTTGTTATTTGACGATGAATGATATCTTATTGTCTCCTCATGAATCGTATAATAGCATAACTCCCTGATTCCACAAAAAATAGTCTGAGTGAGATATTAAAGGGACCATTCAGACTGATAGAGCTGATAAACTGTAGACATAAATTAAATTGAAAACACAACAACTGACACAGGAGCACGTCTAACCTAGGATAATCTGAGAGCAACAACGAACTCAAATCACTAAGAAATGGTCGCATCACCATGGTAACCAGATGACATTCCTACTTTAACGGGAGAGCAGGGGCCGGGGGAGCGAAGCAGGGGGGGTTCTACTTCCAGTAACTTCAGCCCTGTCAGAACCTGTCCTGCTGTGTAACATAGAGAAATAGCTGCATCCAGAACCATGCATAAGAAGCTGCCATGAAGTAGCGCAAACATGTCAGATAAATTATTATTTGTTTAACAGGGTATTAAATATTAAGTGGTACAAGGACTATCATTCTATCAAATCAAAAGTATGATCTTCGCTTGAAGCTTTGCCATACAACAATAACCTGAACCTCAGCCAACCCCTAACCACCCTTCCTGTCGCAAACCCTGGTCTGGCACACATTTCCTTTTTTCCTTCCTGATTTGGCAGACTTTCCTCTTCCTGATTTGGTCAAATTCCAATTTCAGGACCCCTTCATATTCCGATAGTTAACACCCTCTCTTTTCCCGCGCACGGAAACTAGCCTCACCAGAAACTTGAAATGCCGTCATATCACCTGCCTGCCTGCCATTCCAGCAACATTTCGTTGCGAGGGACAAAGTTTCTCAAGCACTGAGAACACTGAGACATGGAGTGGACAGTGGTATAAGTTTTAAGGCGTCTTAGTAAGATTCCAGTGTTGGTAAGGTTCCAGTGTCCGGATCGGATCACGGGTATATTTAGCATCTCAAAAACTGCCCTTGATTACCTCTCTGGCGACGAACTAGATGAAAGACACGCGATAGCATCTATAAAAGGTCGAGAAACTTACCAACAGCAAGTTTGTTCAACACTCGATTTCATCCCTTGAAATTTAATGTTAGTTTCTTGAAAACTATCACGCGGAATTTTCTGTATGTCCCTTCTCCCTATTACCTTATTGTAGGAAATTAAGCACTCAAAAAATTAAGCCAACACGTCAATAAGCACCATGAAATTAGGCCCTTTTGAGAGGTCTGGTGCTTAATTACATGTTAGGGTAATTAAATGTAGGCTTCATTTCATGAAGCTTAATGCAATGTTTCCATAATGTATTCAAATTACACGCAATTTTTTGTGTGCGTCTGTTATAAACAGATTTGAGTAGCATAAATCAAGGCATCAAAATTTGTTTTATCATAATGAAATGAAACGCAGGTATTTCCTATGTATGTATGTATTACGTATGTATAAGTTGATACATGATTCTTTAATTGCCGCTTTTTTACCTTAATCACACAGTGAGTTCATTATATTTATATGATTTAATCATATTCAAAAACTACTGATATCTAAATGACAATATGAAATAATATGTGGTGGGCTTAGATTTGTAAGTTGGCAAATTCTGTACTTTCATTGCTTTACATTATCACTGAAAATGTAGCAAAATATCGAACATTTTATGCCATTTTGAATCCCAAAATTAATTGAAAATTGAGGTATTCAAAAATTAAGCCAGCACGTCATTAAGCACCATGAAATTAGGCCCTTTTAGAGGCATTGGTGCTTAATTTTCTGAGTGCTTAATTTCCTACAATAAGGTATTTTATGAGCACGAGAATTGACAATCAGCATGAACCTTCTTGGCTGTAAATCTCTTGCAGAATTTATGAAGTGGGCAATAAATAAAATTGGCGCTGGCGAAATAAATTGCATTTGCACTCTGAAAACCACATTATAACAGTAACACTGCTGAAATTTCACCTGGGCTCCCTGGCACTAAAAATCATTTAAAAATAGTTGATAAGTTTCCAATAATATCTATTTTTGCCGATCTAATCCAAAATCTCATTACCGATCCGATGCTATTCTGATGAAAAAAGGCAAAAACGGGACAATTTAAAATTGCCCACCTTTCCGTCTGATGGATTTGATGTGTTTGTTTCAGCGCGGAGGTATTTCCATTTTAGCACAGCTTCTCATGCTGATCGTGTTTAAGGAGCTGATTAATGATCATGTTTGGGAAGTATTTCTAGGGAGCTTCTTTGGGAGTTGATGGGGTTTAAGGAACTGCGATCAAACCCCAAATTGTGCGTATTGCGGCCCTAGTTCCTGGTCCTCGAATGGTGTGAGATTTACCTAATTCGCTTCCTGGCTTCTCTTACTTCCTGCTATAGGGAGAATTCAACAAAATAACTAATGCTGCAACACAGGATAATGAAGTAATGGCCTTTGTATGATGTCGCAATGTCCTATAAAGATAGAGCATGATAGGAATGAGGAAAGTAACATCAGCTAGCACACTCAGACTCAGAGTAATAACTTTGCGGAGTGGAATGAAGCCGCGCACTGTAAGCCCTCCATGACAGCCATCTAACTTCTAACCCTCTGACTATGTAGTACTTGTAGTAGTACAGTAACAGTGCAAAACTTGAGCAGTTGCGAAGTTTAAAAGCAGTGCTGAAGTGCGAAGTGTACCAGCGCGAACTGACATCTTGCGAACTGGCAGCTTGACTCGTGGCGCAGTCAGAAAACAGTCTGGAATCGCGAACTGCTGTTCCAATGCGGGAAGCGGAGTAGCATTATAAACTTCAAAACATTCCTAGGTATAGGGAGAGAGTATGAAGGAGGGATCTCCCGCTAGCCATCATCATTGAAACCTGTAGACTAACGGATACAACCCGTTGCTATGGGATTAGAGAGTGATAGTGACAGCACTGTCATGCTCTAATGTGGGGAACCCATGACGCTTCCCCGCCTATAGGAAGCGTGCAATCTATCGGCAACACTGTGACATTAAGTAATAATGGCTCTGACGTTATTTTCACCAGTTGCAAGATTACAGCAACTAACAGCACCTGATTATGAAATGAAGCTTCAACAGAACACTCACAAGGAATAGCTATTACGATAGCGCCTAAAATAAACCATGACCTGAAAACCCGATCTCTTTATCTGCTATCAAAGGTTATAAAAGTCAGGAAATAAGGAAATCTATCACTGTCGACCAATCCATCTCATTAGTTTGCGACTCTAATTTCTAAGTTGTGTGATTTTCTTTCATTTAGCTTCAGCATAACTATATTGTACCATAGGTTTGATGAATGATCGTTAAGACGCTACCTTAAACTTCAAATGTTAATTACACATTTGGAAGTTTGAATTTCAAATTCTTTCATCTCAAAACTGACTCATTGTCAATGCTCAACAATTGTTGGATTTCGTACGGTTGGGCTTTTTGGCTTCTGTGCCCGGGAAAATTTAATTAATCGGACATTCCCTGACTTTGATAGCTGCAGCTTTGCTTTTTCAATTCAACCTACTTCGGAGAGGGACCTAAGTGTACCAAGTGTACCAAATTATGGGATTTGGTACAAGTGTATGTAACCCGAAAATTAGTCGTCACATTTTGATGAAACTTTCCAGTTAGCTCAAGCATGACCCAAAGAACATAAAACCGTCAAAAAATTAGGGGGTCTATATGCTAACTTACGAGCTATATTCAAACACAAGAAAATATAATTTTAGCGATTTTCTCAGTATTTTGGTACAACGATTGCTTGAAAACTGGTCGTCACATTTTAATAAAACTTTCCAGTTAGGTGGAGCATGACTAGAAGAACATGAAACTGTCAAAAAATAGAGGGGTCTATATGCTAAATTTCGAGATATCCCCGAACACAAAGGAAATACCATTTTCTTTTGTTTTGTTATAGCTCAAGTTAGCTCCTCGCTCACCAATTTTTTGACGTTGGGCCATAGTCGACCTAATTGGAATTTCTCATAAAAATGTGACGACCAGTTTCGTATCGATGTACAAATACCGTAAAATCGCTAAAATAACATTTCCATGTGTTGGATTATATCTCGAAAGTTAGCACATAGACCTACCAATTTTTGACGTTTCTATCTTTAGGTCAAGCTTGACTTAACTGAAAAGTTTCTTTAAAATCTGACAGTAGTTTTCGCAAAATTGTTGTACCAAAACACCTTACTTTCGGCAGTATTCTTGGTACACTTTCGATTTATGTCCTACTGCTACTTCGTCTGAGCATACGCATGAACGTCCGGCGCCGTAACGAATTTCTGATCTGTAGTCAGCAGCGCGCGCGCGGCTCAAATTCCCACGATGATCAACTTGCTGCTCACTAAGAGGTGAAAAGCTCCTCCCCCCTTCAGAAAGCATGTGAAGTTCTCACTTCTCCGACCTCTTGCCTACTTAATAAGGGTTTGCCAGAGGAGTGAAAAACTTCCCTCCCACCCCGATTTGACACTTGAAGGGAAATCTTCCCATTCCTCTTCAATAGAGCTCCAAAAGCAAGATGAATCTTACAGATAGCTTCTATAGCAGATAGCTCTAAGATAGCTCCTATAGCAGACCTGCACTTGCTAATTGTAGAGTGGTATCTTATCCTTGTTAACAGAGTGCCAGCTAAACGTGCATGTAAGGAACGGGCAAACTAGATGGCAGTACCTATCAGTGGGTGCCTATCTAGCGCTAGCCGCATAGCAGAAAACATCAAGAAGTGCTAGTTGCTTCTGGATATGCACATCAGAGGATGCCACCAACATATGAACACCAACCGGTTAACTTCAACCGGCACTGAAGGAAGAAGCCTGGCACTTGTCATATGGTGCCTGGTTATCCCTGCCTTCCTATACCTGGTCCTTTACACAGTGGTCTACTGGCACAGTTTGAAACCTTACCTCAGTGACAATGTTCCAGCTATTAATAGAGTGAGCTATGATATGCGAATATCTCAAGATAATATGCTTTAATGCGTGGAGCTAGGTTTAAGTGTAATCGGGTCAAGTCAAACGTTTTTACGGAATTTTGATCATTGCCATTACTGTAATGACTATTTGCAGCCAATACGATAATTAGGGTTAAACGCGGGTATTAAGTCACGATCTAATTGTTAAATTGTAAATATCGGCGGGCAGCAGCGTGAATTAGATGATAGATATTTTTAGAAAGTCCCATCTCCCACGCATAATAATTATACAGTCAATACCCCAATACATTTTATGGAATATCGTCCCCAATGCTTCCCATAAATCACAGATTATTTGGTGCGTGTTTTCATGTGTTCCATGCTTCACACGACAATATTCGGTTAAATGGTTCCGTGTCCCTGAAATAGGCTTCCTGCTTTTGCCGATACATAACACTGCTTCTTTTAATGCGCAGCAAGAGTTACAAATTAATATTCATAGATAAAACTTCTTATCAGTTCGTTGTAGAATTTTAAATTTGATATTGAAAACAAAGCACAGTTCATGCATGCAATACGTATTCATATGATTTTCACTGTTTTATTTTCCTTTTTCTTGGAAAACTTTGAACCACGTTCGAGTGTATCCATAGTAACAGTCACTTAGCAACTGTAGTAAAGTAGTAACTAGTGAGTAACAGGACGTGTTAGCTGAAACCGGCTAACCTAACATCAGGTTTCTAATCAGATAACTCCTCTTACTCCTTCATAAACCTAGTAGTAGCGGAATTACTACTACTTCTAACTCTACAAGCAGTGATATTCCAATAACTCTACTGGCACGGACAGTTAATCAGTTGCTGAATCCTAATCCGAGTGTTAAAAACCCGCCCCCAATAGAGAAGCAGTGAGGTGTGGCAGAGGTTTTCCAAACAATAGCTCCCGCTTTATTTATAGGGCAGTCAATCCGTCCTAGCGACAGAGCGTTTAACACTTTATTATAACACTCACAAGGTGTAACAGGTCTATTCATAGACGTGTCTTACTGCATATATCATTTTATCACTTGGCTACTTCGCTTGCATTTCCCATTTCTTTTACTCCAAATATTTGGTGAGTTTACGAAGTAATTAACTATTGTCTTACCTGATGATTATTTTGAATATTTGCAGTTTTCTCTATCTTTGACATTGCACTAGCATACGAATCTATTGCAATATAGATTAATGCCGTCTACTCCTATACTCTTAGAAACGTCACAATACAATATGTGTTGCTTAGCAATGATATTATACAGCCCTTAGCAACGTCATAGCTCAATCTGTTGCTTAGCAATGATATAATACAGCCCTTAGCAACGTCATAGCACAATCTGTGTTGCTTAGCAATGATATAATACAGCCCTTAGCAACGTCATAGCACAATCTGTGTTGCTTAGCAATGATATTATACAGCCCTTAGCAACGTCATAGCACAATCTGCGTTACCTAGCAATGATATAATACAGCCCTTAGCAACGTCATAGCACAATCTGTGTTGCTTAGCAATGATATTATACAGCCCTTAGCAACGTCATAGCACAATCTGCATTGCTTAGCAATGATATAATACAGCCCTTAGCAACGTCATAGTTCGCGTGTCAACTGTTAAAAGGAGCAAATATTTAAAAAGTGAGAAGTAGGAGAAAGCCGCGCAAAGTACATTATTGTCAGTTAATTAGACTATTAAACTAGTTTTCTCCTGTCTTTGGATATCTAGACATTAATTTGCTTTTTTCGATTAAACTATTCCGTATCCCACTGTCCTGAATATACACTATCACAAACTTTCCGAGCTAGGATTTCTAATTTCTAAGAGATGAAAGCGTTACAAATATTTGACAGGTTCGTATAATACGCTAATACAGCTACTGCATTTTTGGCTACAACAAATCCTACATTTTTCGCAAACTTCTCACAGAATTTCCTTTTAAACCTCGATTCTGATAATTTTCACAAAATATTCCCCTCTGGTATTCCCTTTTAGCTGCAAGGTTTTGTGTTATTCCGATATACAGGAGACAGACACCGGTCGATTTGTAAAGCTATCTCGCCGCATTCTATTCGTTACGTTGCTCGGGTATAGCACCGGAATTAAGGGTTCGCTCTTTGCCACAGCAACTGTTCTGCTCAATGCTTCGAATAGCTGATTAGCTGGATATTAAAACATCAGATTGTTATAGTGCATCGCATTGTTGTCTAGAGAGTTTCAGCGACACAGTTCATAACCTGGCGTCGCAGTTTCCCCGGAATGTGAAGCATGCACTCCAGATAACCATGACAACACATAACCATGACGACGCACATGGTAGGGGAATTCACAGGGCATGTGAAGCCTTAAGAAGAGTTGTGTAATTGTTGCCATGGCAACGGTTTTCCGATAGTTACAGATAACAACTTCCTAGACAGTGCGCGTGTTTTTGTCAAAGCGGATGTTCCTGAATTTGTCGGCATTTGTTACAGGGATACTGCACACTGCAACAAGCATCATATTACTTCGTAAAAATACTTTAATTTCTGCAACATAGTATTTGCAACGATAAAAATTTAATTTTGAGTGGTGGATTTATTGTGACTGATAATTGCCTCGCCATTATCACCTTGCCCTAAGTGAAATCATCAATTTCCTGGGGGAATTAACGACTTGACATTGAGTTTCTGTGACGGGTTTGTGCAATGTGCACTGCAGCGCTATGGGTTCTATGGCAAAGGAGCAAGTGGTTCGCTATGGAAATCTAAGCGGTTTCTAAGGTAACGGAGTGAATGTTACCCCTGTTACTTAGGTCAATTGAAAATCTCATACCTTAGATAAGCACTCTCAAGCCTCGTCTTTGTTTCCTTGTTGAGATGTTCTTTTCCTCCTTTTCTTCTCTTTTACCTGAAAACATTGTTTCATCATCATACTGTCCTCATAAACCATTTGTCATGTGAAATTTTAAAAGGATCGTTTAAAAAGGGTTGTCTTCAGTGGTCTTATGGACTATGATGGGAGTAACATAAGTTCAGAAGTATTGCCAACAATGTTGGCAATACTTCTGAACTTATTTCATAACATTAATCCCTGACATTATGCCAACCAGAAGAATAATATTATCCTTTTTCAATCGCATTTACCCGAGTCAATATCCGGCTCTAATTTTAGCATCAATTCAGAAACAATAACAGCAATCACAGGTTCTATTGTTATTCTTTCCTGATCGGGAACGGGCAAAGAATCTCCCCTTTCCTTTCTCAAACTCCGCAGTTCTGTTTCTTGTAAATTGTAATACGTCATTTGTATTTTAAGCAGAGTTTGCAATTAGAACTATCCTCCCACACTAGCCGTATCTCAAACCACGCCTGTGTCAGTTAATGAATCTCAGATGAATGCTCTAGATAACACTAATTAATATTAACAAGTCCCCCTCCTCCTCCTCCTCCTTCTCCCCCTGTCCCCATTTCCCACCCTGCCCCTTGTCTCCTTGACAGAGATAAGAGCAGCGATACGAAACACCTCCATTACAGTGCGACAGACACCAGCACTTCTACCGACTATTATACCATATATGGAATAATGAGCCTGCAATTAGACCATATAAGGAATAACCACTGCTTGCAGACAGGCCAGCTGTCAGGGCTGAAACTTAATATCTCTCAGCGCACAGCGCCCCAGCACCGTGCAGGCTACTTACAAATAAACAGTAACTCATAAGGTAATAACTTAATAATTACATCTTGCAACGGCTAAATTATCACTTTCCTTACTGTTGTCTTACTATCATATTTTCATATTTTCATCAGAACTGCAAATTCTTTGCATTTTGTTACACCCTGCCAAACCATTACAGTTGTTTTTGTCAGAGTCTGTCTTCGCGGCTGACTGATTACCGAGATACAGTGCCATAAAATATTAGTAATAACCCAAGGAATATCTCGATATTGAAGATATATGAGTGTGCCACTGAGTGGCATGGCTTCACCCAGTCTCGCCACAGAGTCACAGTTACCAGGGTTACCAGGCTGTTACCAGGGTGACTACCAGCCTCCTGGACACGCTGTGGAATGGAATCCACAAAACGTCACAGTTTATAACTCGGAGGGGATGTATCAGTCTTCAATGGTGTTACTTATCATTGATATGAGCTGTCGTTAATTCCGAGTCCTTCTAACGTTTTCTAACAGCTTTACGTACTCTGATACTCAAACAATTCCCGGTAGCTCTTGAGTAATCACCCACATTTCAGAGCTGTTATTGCAATTGTGATACTGTGTTGCTATCTTTCAACTACTGTGATACTGTGTTGCTATCTTACAACTACTGTGAAGCCAATAGCTCTAACTTACAACTACTGTGATACTGTGTTGCTATAACTTATAACTACTGTGAAGCCAGTAGCTCTAACTTACAACTACTTTGATTCTGTACGTGTTGCTAACTTACAACTAATGTGAAGCCAATGGCTCTAAGTGACGTTTGCATGTCGCTTTACGACGTAGCTGCAATAATGTGGTCGTTTATGAGGCCTCCTTTGCCCTGAATGGTGGCAGAAGTTCGCAAACCGGACATTTACCGTTATAATCTGATGGTAACAACCCTCTATTTTACTCCTTTACACCCTGATCTCTGTGGTGGGGGTTGTTGAGACTATAATTGACACGAGTTTGGTTTGTTGGAAGCTTTCAAATAGCATGTGCTAATCGTCTCATGATCTCGCTCTCGCAACTCCTTTGTCATTATTGGAGTATCCGACATGCCACTCTCTCCTCATTGAAAGAGGCAGCATGGCGGATTGGCGGAGGTTTATACCTGAGTCGGAGGTTTTCTAAAACTACTTTTTAACTGCTAATGTTGAATTAATTCAATTATATTACTGATAGCTTATCAGCTCGAATATTTAGTAACTATTAATATTCCCTTTTTCAATAACTCTAACATAAACACGGTTTAAGAAACAGTTGTACTGACTTACTGTACTCTTCTGACAGAACCTTAGAAGTAGCCTTCCTCGTGCAGTGAGGTCTAGTGTACTCCTTCATAAAGTTTATCAAGTTTTTAAACCGTATTGAGAATATTTACATGTTGAATTGGGTTTTTAAAGTAAAGGAGAATGTGTGACTGGTGATGTTCCGGACAGAGGGCCTAGAAAAATCCAGCAGACATTTAGGCAACACAATTAATAGTTATTAATAGCAGAGTCGTGTTACTTAATAAGTTTTATTAATTAATAAAATACTTTCATACGGCCGTTGCTGACCTTTAAACCAAAGTTACGATTTCATTTTCAGTTTTTCTTCCAGAAGACATCTTGACTTTTTCTGATGATCTCCATCTCTCAAATCAATTAGAGATCAGATTAGAAATAACAGCAGTTAACCCAGTAGGCCTCCTATTAGCTTATTAGTATTAAAATAGCTTCATTTCCCAGTACTATTACTAAGTGTATACGAGACACTTTAAAACCCTGCAGCGCTGCAAGCAAGCCTTAGAACTTACAGGAAGTTAAACTTCCCCCGCATCTTGCAGTGCACTCGCTCCGACCTGTCATGAACCTGCAGCAGGGCCATTCACTTGTAGGGGTGCCGCAGCGTCCTTAACTCTCATTAAAACCCCACATCCTGCCACATCCTGTTTCCAAACCTCAAAACACACACCTCACTTCATTGGAACACCAATCAAAAGGCAGGAATGTGAACATAGATTGAACAGGAATGTGCCACTCTAAGAAATGCTGCAATTCACTAACCTCGCACGAGCGTTCTGTATGTTTACTTTGACACCAGCTCTCGTGGTAGTTGAGTTGACACCAGTATATTCTATCATGGAGTCACACTGGTGTCAACTTACTGGTGTCAAAACCACTTTTACCATTGTTACCACTCAACTCAAACACTGGTTTGCCCAGAATTGAAACCTCTAAATCCCAAGCTTCTCCAATCCCCACCCCTTTTAAAATCCTGCCTAATTCCTCTTTAATTCCACTCAACTGCTCCTAGTTTCATGATGAACACGTTAGGCACTGCTGTACAACTACTTTTCTTCTTGGTAGGAGGACTCCTATCAGCGGATCTGACAGCCACAGAGAATATCAAGGTATGTGAGATACAGCCGAGGCTGTAGCGTCGCTACACTTCTATTTTAGTATTCAGTGACAGGATTTCTATTTAGAGAGTGTGGCTTTCTATTTTAAGATTCCAGCAGTAAGGATTTCTGTTTTGGCAGTAAGGATTTCTATTTTTGTATTCGAAGTGATTAGCACTAAAAATAGAATCGTTGAATCCCCATCACTCCAATTTCTTAACTTTACCAAATAATAGAAATCAAAGTAAACTGAGAAGGAATGTTAATTTTAGACACTGATAATGTGATAAATAGTGAGCTTCGAAGTGATGAGCTAATGAACTATGAAATTAGCACAAACCATGAGAATAATTTCCGAGAGGGCCGTGGGATATTATGCAGAATTGCAGAAATTCCTGTGTGATTTTGCGATTGTCACGGAAAGCCTAGAGGGCAGGTGAAGAATGGAATATCTCGTTTCTAAGGCTTCCCAGAGACCTTACTACGCAGGGTTACAAGAGCACTGCGCGATCAAACAAATATTTGTAGGGAAATTCCCAGCCTTTTACTGGTCAGTGTCTCCATAGGACTAGCTCCCCGATCAATCGATCCTTCTTTCACAGCACAGAATCAATGAGATGTTCCATTCATCTGATCACCAGCTTATCATATCACGTATTAATACGTGCATTTAACCGAGTGAAAACTGTGATTTGCACTGTGTTTTGTTGATTAAAACCCTGCACTTCAGGAGTACCTGCTTAAGTTCGGGTACCTGACTTCCATACCAAACGCCGCTGTCAGTGGAGAGGACCTGGAGAGCGGGATCCTGAAATTCCAGGTAAACATTGCCCTCTCAAAACGTCATGGTAATTATACCATACCTATATGATAAATTAAAACACCACCTTTATTTCTCAAAACCAATAGTACGATTTAATGAAGCTAATATTATTTCACTTCATGTTAATACAGGAAGTATCAGTAATGCCCAATACAGTGAGGATTTGATGGTTATGATGATGATAAGGCTATTAAATTGTTAAAGCATTAGACAATGGACATAAACCTCCTCAAAATCAATAGTACGGTAATTAGGATCATAATTCACTTAATAATAGAACAGGAAGTAGCAACAATACCCAATACAGTGAGGATTTGATGATAATGATGATAATAATCCTATTAAACTGTTAAAGCATTGGCGTAAATGTCATCATCTGTCATTGCAAACAAACATAACGACTGAGTGTAACCATGACAACTGAGTGTAACCATGAACAGAGTATTTTAAAACCATCACAACTCAAGGTAACCATGACAACAGAGTGTAACCATTACAACGCAGGGTGACCATGACAACGCTTGGTAACCATGACAACAACCCACCTCCCGCAGGATTATAACGGTCTCCCTCTAACTGGAGTGGTTGATGAAGAAACGAGGAATGCCATGTCAAAAGCTCGGTGCGGTATTTCAGACTTCGGGGACGAGGAAGAACCATCTTCAGGGTAAGAGCATAAGGACTAGAAAATAATGCACTTGCATGAATCACGTTTCTCATAAGGATACATGCAACTGCCCCCTTAGCTCTCAAATTAGGCATGGACCAAATTCGATGAGGTCTGTGGTGTCGGTATTATCCAGGGGGGCCAACTTCGCCTACCACTACCAGGAATGAGACAATGGCATTCTCAGTTCTGAGCGGATACCAATTCCCTTTCCACGTCTGTGCAATCGTAGCCGCAAGCTTGCTTGTCCAATGATTTAAGGGCAAAATCAAATTCGCATGAACGTCCGGCGCCGTAACGAATTTCTGATCAGTAGTCAGCAGCGCGCGCGCGGCTCAAATTCCCACGATGATCAACTTGCTGCTGGGAGGCGAAAAGCTCCTCCTCAAAGCTTAGAGAAAAGCTTTTATGCTTTTCCGCTTTCGGATTGCTTCCAATATCCAGATTTTCCTGTTCTGGCACCATCGGATATGAAATTATTAATTGTCCAGAGTCATGAATGCATCGCAGTCTGGCACATTTCCAATTCCACTATTCATAGCAACACGCGTAACACTGTCAACCCTCAGACGTCTGAAGAGGTACGCTATCGCGAGCAGATGGCAAAAGAGGGACCTCAACTACATAATTTCCAAGTACTCCTCTCACAATGCTAACATAGAGAACATCAACAAAGTCATTGACACCGCCTTCCAAACGTGGGAAGACGCTGCTGACATATCCGTCAAGAAGGTAACTTGTGAAGTATTGAGGCATTAGGCAACAGCTTGATCCTGGGAAGCAGTGATTTCAATATGAAAATGACAATTTTAATATCCACAAGTGGCTTTATAAACCTGCAAATTAACTTGATATTGAGATATTGTGTTCTCTCCAACCTGGTTTCACATGACTTCCACGCCCAGGCTAAGACGGATGACAAAGCAGACATCATAGTTTCCTTCATGCGGGGCTCCCACTCAACCAACAGAACCTCCCACATAGACAGAAGGTAGGATTCTTATTCTGCAGCACTGGTGTTACTGTACCATTTCAAGAAGGTAGACAGGTAGGACAGACAGAAGGTGTTAGCACTGGTGTTACTGGCAATGCTAGCAACACAGCCTAGAACCACTAAATCAGTTGATCCAAGCCACGTATTTTACTGCAGATTGTTTCCTCTTTCCTTCACTGCTCACTGCTCCCAGGTCTAGTTTTGACGGGCCGGGAGGGGTCCTCGCCCACGCCTCATTCCCCACAATCGGAGAGATACACTTCGACGATGCAGAGAACTGGCTGGTTCAGGGCCACGCTATGGGGGAGGGGGAGATAGGCTACAACTTGTTGTGGGTAAGTTATAGACTTGTGTTTTGGAGTGAGTAAGTCACAGACTTACTTGTTGTGGGTAAGTCATAGAATAACAACTTGTGAGTAAATCACAGTCTTACATCTAGTGGGAAAGTCACAAACTTGCTTGTGGGTAAGTTACAGTCTTACTGTGGGTAAGTTACAGAGTCAGTAATCAATGAACATTTCCTTGGCCCTAATTTTGACAAATCTTGCCAGTCAATTTTATCACTTTTAAAACTGTAAATTGAACCAGGTGCATGCCTTAATTCGATTTAACAACCCCAAACATCACATGAGCCCTTTATGGGACGCCATTTTGAATTTTAGGCGTCAAATGAAATTTATATCAACGAATTTTTTTCTTTCCATCAGATAAAACATAAGTTTATTCCGTTACAATAAATACAACATTGTCCTTGCCAATCAATGCCTGAGCTAAAACTCCTTACCATTCCATTTTTTCTAGAAGACTAAACACTCGTTTTAAGAATGCTGCCACGGCGGCACGCTACGCTTTACGCACAATGATTTCGAAGCCAATTGGGGACACTAGAATTTCAGAGTACAAACCACGAACAATCGCATTCTGTAGCATCAATTATCACATCAGCTCATGAAGTTTAAACACATTTAATGCAGGATTTAGGACTGGTGCTTAATAATTCTTCAGGAATTCAATGATTATAATCTCACAGCGAAGTAGACACTTACAAATAACGCCAGTCATTGGATATTCTAGACGCTTCCCAATAATAATCTAACTCTTGACAGCCGGGATGCATATCTGATACCTATCAAACTCTTGAATTTGACAATCTTTATTGGCAACTAAATTTTCAGTACTATAAAAAACAAGTGTCTCCATATCTTGACATCTAGATGTAATTATGACTATCATATTGATCATATCTAAATGGCTGTCTGGGTGTCCCTTCTGACTGTCACCAATATGTCACTACTCATTGTCACCTCCCCTCCCTCAGGCAGCTATCCACGAGGTGGGACACTCCCTGGGTCTGAAGCACACGGGGAAGTTAGGGAACGCCATGCACCCTCACTACAGAGACCACAGCATCCAGGCTCTTGGAGAGGATGATAAGGAGGGAATAGTCAGACTCTACGGGCAACGTGAGTTACTATGGTAACAGGGAGTTAACAGGGTAACGGGAATGAGAAAACTTGTTCACTGCTCAGCAAGAGAAACTTATAAAACTTCTTCTTTATAGTTACCAGCTAGAGAAACTAATAAACCTCTCCTCAGCCCGGGAAAGGCCGGTGACAGAGAAGCCTCCCACCACCACCGCGCCCATCCAAACTGCGGAGCAGTGCTTGCAGCCCGAGAGGACTGACGCTGTCCTGACTTTAGGTAACAACACAGATCAACTGATATCAAAATACTCCGTTCCACCTCATATCAGTAGTGAAGTTCCCTGTTCCCATGCTTAAAATGACATCCCATGCTCTCTATAACTCCACCTAACATTAACAAGTCTCCCACTATTCCCCCTGACAAGTCCACCGCATTAGTGATAATCTCCCCTGCAGGTAAAACCCTGTACATGTTCGAGGGAGACCTGGTGTGGGTGTTCCAGAACTCTACAAGCCGCCCCCACTACCCTCAAAACATTGGGGAGGTGTTCCCTGGTATAGAGGGTCCTGTCACAGCAGCCATGACCGGAACAGACAACAAGGTCTACTTCTTCAGGTGAGAGATACAACCTGGTTGCTAGGTAAGGATCCTGGTTGCTAGGTAAGGATCCTGGTCGCTAGGTATTGGTAAGGATCCTGGCTGCTAGGTAAGGACCCTGGTTGCTAGGTAAGGACACTGGTTGCTAGGTAAGGACCCTGGTTGCTAGGTAAGGACACTGGTTGCTAGGTAAGGACCCTGGTTGCTAGGTAAGGAACTTGGTTGCTAGGTAAGGACCCTGATTGCTAGGTAAGGATCCTGGTTGCTAGGTAACCGAGTACTATTCAACAACACCCCAGGAACAAGATTTTCTGGAGGTGGGACAGTGAGAATAAGACAGTGGATGCAGGCTTTCCGCGGAGCGTGGCGGCCTTTGGGAACGTTCACGATGACGTCATCGCGGCCTTCCGGTAAATGTTTAAATTTACTGTGATTTAGATGTGAAGAATGTATGATTCTATCATCGACAGTAGGCACATACCATATACAGCATGATATAGCAGCTCACCGACCCCGTTAGCGTGACTTGGGACGCTTTAATAAGACACCTTCCGGTGGTCTCACAACGGAAAGGGTTACCTGTTCGGGAGCAAGTGCCGGTATTGGAGATACGACTTCAACACCCAGGTAACTGGCTATTGCTTAACTGTAACAACTGGTAATTGCTTAACTGGTTATTCATTTCCTTAACTCCAACTGACTATTGAGGTATCTTATCCACTTCCTCATATTGGAGATACGACTTCAACGCGGCGTAACTGGCAATTGCTTAACTGTAACAACTGGAATACATGTGAATATATGTCTATAAGTTAGACTCTGTGAACGAATCATGGTCGAGTAATGATGGTCATTTCGTGGCACTCTTTTTATGTATAATCCATAACACGTGCCATTACACAGAGCGTTGACCCGGGGTACCCCATCTCCACTCGGACTTGGAGAGGCATCCCCAACGACTTGAGCGACATCACCACAGCGCCAGACGGCAACACCTACGTCTTCAGAAACAAGGTATAAGAGAGCACTGAGGCCTGACCGTTTTACCGCATATTGAGAATTGAAATCTATACCATGAACCATAGTCAGATGATTCCGAATTCTTCTTCTTAACACTCAAATTCTCCAACCAAACGCTCTGCCCTTCCTGAACACTCTGAACACTCTGACCCTCCCTAGGACTACTGGCTGTACAGTAGCCGACAGTACAGACTACTCGCTAAGCGGTTCAGCAGCAACGAGAAGTGGCACTGTTGCTCCTCTACCCCGCTTATGCAACACGAAACACAGGTACTGTCATCACCATAGCAACCACAACACAGGTACTGCCGATCACCTAGTTCAAAAAACTGCGCATTTTCCTTAAGAACATACCATACTCAACCAATGAAGAACATTTTACCCAGAATTCTAGTTCTACCGACTGTGAAAACTTCGAACTGCAGTTTTGTGTGCGCGGCGCAAAAACATATAAATGACATGTCTTTACGCCACGCAAACTTACGCCGCGCACATAGTACTGCAGATCTGTCACCCTATTGATCTAACTGTCACCCTATTGATCTAACTGTCACCCTATTGATCTAACTGTCACCCTATTGATCTAACTGTCACCCTATTGATCTAACTGTCACCCTATTGATCTAACTGTCACCCTATTGATCTAACTGTCACCCTATTGATCTGTCACCCTGTCACCCTATTGATCTAACTGTCACCCTATTGATCTAACTGTCACCCTATTGATCTAACTGTCACCCTATTGATCTAACTGTCACCCTATTGATCTAACTGTCACCCTATTGATCTAACTGTCACCCTATTGATCTAACTGTCACCCTATTGATCTAACTGTCACCCTATTGATCTAACTGTCACCCTATTGATCTAACTGTCACCCTATTGATCTAACTGTCACCCTATTGATCTAACTGTCACCCTATTGATCTAACTGTCACCCTATTGATCTAACTGTCACCCTATTGATCTAACTGTCACCCTATTGATCTAACTGTCACCCTATTGATCTAACTGTCACCCTATTGATCTAACTGTCACCCTATTGATCTAACTGTCACCCTATTGATCTAACTGTCACCCTATTGATCTAACTGTCACCCTATTGATCTAACTGTCACCCTATTGATCTAACTGTCACCCTATTGATCTAACTGTCACCCTATTGATCTAACTGTCACCCTATTGATCTAACTGTCACCCTATTGATCTAACTGTCACCCTATTGATCTAACTGTCACCCTATTGATCTAACTGTCACCCTATTGATCTAACTGTCACCCTATTGATCTAACTGTCACCCTATTGATCTAACTGTCACCCTATTGATCTAACTGTCACCCTATTGATCTAACTGTCACCCTATTGATCTAACTGTCACCCTATTGATCTAACTGTCACCCTATTGATCTAACTGTCACCCTATTGATCTAACTGTCACCCTATTGATCTAACTGTCACCCTATTGATCTAACTGTCACCCTATTGATCTAACTGTCACCCTATTGATCTAACTGTCACCCTATTGATCTAACTGTCACCCTATTGATCTAACTGTCACCCTATTGATCTAACTGTCACCCTATTGATCTAACTGTCACCCTATTGATCTGTCACCCTATTGATCTAACTGTCACCCTATTGATCTAACTGTCACCCTATTGATCTAACTGTCACCCTATTGATCTAACTGTCACCCTATTGATATAACTGTCACCCTATTGATCTGACTGTCACTCTATTGATCTAACTGTCACCCTATTGATCTAACTGTCACCCTATTGATCTAACTGTCACCCTATTGATCTAACTGTCACCCTATTGATCTAACTGTCACCCTATTGATCTAACTGTCACCCTATTGATCTAACTGTCACCCTATTGATCTAACTGTCACCCTATTGATCTAACTGTCACCCTATTGATCTAACTGTCACCCTATTGATCTAACTGTCACCCTATTGATCTAACTGTCACCCTATTGATCTAACTGTCACCCTATTGATCTGACTGACCTGCATTTCTCAGAAGGACGAGGTTGCTGCACTGACTGCTGACACCGCCACACTCTCCTCCTCCATCCTCACTCTTCTCTCAGCAGCAGTATTCCTGTTTAATTGAGGGGTTAGGGCGCCACATGTAGGTTTAATTACTGAGGTTACTGAGGTTACTGAGGTTACTGAGGTTACTGAGAGTATACACAATGCAATACACAGTGTAATACACATAACACACGAGTACAGCTATATACTCTATACTCTACTAGGGAGTTACAGTCCGAGAAATGTCAAGTGAACTGAACCTATAGTCACTTAGTAAATGAATTTTGCTGTGCTCCGCCATATAGACATTGGCACAATCCACAGACTACAGAGCAAAGTCCCGCACATTGGACATTTTGTGGGCTGCTTTTGCTCGAAACCATCCTTGCATAGCTTGAAATAGCTCAAATTCCAGCGTTTCGGAGGAGCAGATCTCAAAAGAGCTGCTTCATCGTGAAACTTAGACAATACAAACAATAGATAACGACAATAGATACAATTGCTCAGTTTATGATTTGAATTTAAAGGTAGGCGGTGGTGAGAAGACTTCGTTTTGACTAAATTTCATTTTGTTAATTGTAAATAACTTGATATTAATGATATGCGATATTTTCTCTGTGAAACTACATTGGACAATGTTTTCTAAGAGTTTTTAGGAACTTACTAGTTTCTAAAGATTATATTTTGACGTTATACAGCTATATTTTCTGATGAAGTGTCTTGAGTCCTGCAGATAGTAGTGATGTCACTTCATTTGCTTTGCTTATGAGTTCAGTATACACTACAAGTTAGGCATGAGGTATTAGCATCTCAATAGTTTATTGCGTAATTAAGTGTTTTATGAAGGAGCAGGACGTGGTATGTGATATAAAGCTATACTGAGTGTTTATAAAGGAGCTGTGTGCTTTATGAAGGAGCTGTGTGTATAGTTAAACGTGGCAATTACCTGTTAAACACGGGAGCTAGTGACTTGTAATTTACTCGTCTATTCAGGATATTTACACAGCTTCCTCCAACCCCGTGTAAATCTTATCATGTTGATATAACTACTCTATTTTATAGTAAAAACGCTGTACTATATAATAACTTGATATTTATGTAATTGTTTGATAACACCCATTTTATAATTCATGAATGATTTCAATGTACATACCAAATATCCCTATTATTTGTAAAACGGGTTTTCCTCAACACTTTTAAAGATGCTCCACATAATGAATTCTCATTGATCAATTGAGACAGCTGATTGGTGAAAAACTGACAAATAGCAGTTAGTTGCAGATAATTAATAAATGCTATGACACACATAATACCTATGAACTTTTGTTAGAGAATTAATGGACATTGAAAACAAATATAACCCAAAAACAGAATAAATACTTGATCAAATAACCTGAAATAGAAATGAAAAACACCTTCAAATACCAAAAATAGAAAATCCCATGCCGCATTTACTTCCCCTGCTGACTCCTCCTAATGACTACTGACTGTGCGCACTAGATTACTAACTGTGCGCACTAGATTACTGACCTTGCGCACTAGATTACTGACCTTGCGCACTAGACTGACAGTGCGCACTAGACTGACTGTGCGCACTAGACTACTGACAGTGCGCACTAGACTGACTGTGCGCACTAAACTACTGACTGTGCGCACTAGACTGACTGTGCGCACTAGACTACTGACCTTGCGCACTAGATTACTGACAGTGTGCACTAGACAACTGACTGTGCGCACTATCGGTTGTGGTAGAAGTTTTCGCGCTGCAAGACGTATTTCTTGCCTTGGTGAATGATGAACTCGGACTCGTCATCGTCATAAGTCAGAGAGAGGTCCTGCGTCTCAGTCTCCCCGTTGACGCTGCCTAGCACCTGGTACTGCAGAATCAGCCCCACAGCACTGATGACGCCTATGAAGCTGAAGAAGGCATTAGCCATCCAGAAGTCCTTCCAGGGCAGGCCGCTGAACAGGGAGAAAGTGCACCAGAGACTGCTCACCATCGTGGAGAGGTTAGTGATCCCGAAGGCGACTGCGAAGTGCGAGACTCCGAATATGTCTACGAGTACCATGGCGAGCACAGCGCTGAAGCCCCCGAACGCGAAGAGGAGAGTGTCGTAGCAGAAGAGGAACCAGACCCTGCCCTCGGCGGGGGTGAACATCATCATGACGCTGGAAGTGAAGCCGAGCACGCAGTTGAGGAGCAGCAGCTGGGGACCCCGCACAGTCTGCCCTATGGAGGCCAGGTCCAGCACGATGCCCATGCAGAGGGCGCCCACTCCCGCCGCAAAGGCGCCGCTACCGCCCACCGAGGAGAGGAAGTGCTCGTCCGGAATGCAGGCCTCGCCGCGGGTTTTGAGGGAGGACCGCGCACTCATCCCTGCGACACCCCCGAACACGAAGGCCACGAAGCAGAGGAGAAAGCGCAGGTCCATGAGTACGCTGCACATGTTGCCCAGGCAGGCGTTCAGGCAGGGCACTCTGTCCCCGGGCAGGGGAGCAGGGGGCGGCACTAGGCGGTACACCAGTAAAGGGAAGGAGAGAAGCACTGCGCAGCAGACCGCCAGGATCCAGAAGAACTCGCAGCACCTGTCCAGCACCTTCTCTGACGCGTAGTACCACAGCATCCCGTTCCCCTCGCTCAGTACGGTGGGTCGGAGGTTGCTGGGGTTCACCACCGCCTTCTCCCAGATGTAGAAGATAGCAGTGGAGCCGAATGCCACCCCGATCAGAGCCCCGCTGACAATGCCCCAGTGGTTTCTGAAGCTCTTCAAGCACCGCATTAGGACACTGATACTGATGAGCATGGCGGAGCCCCCCAGGAGGATTATACCGGCTATAACGAACCCGTAGTGGAACTCTACCCCCAGAAACACCATGATGTATCCCAGGAAGAAGAGGGACACCCCCACAGTCAGACTGACCACCTCTGAGACCCGGGACACCGCCACCCCCAGCGGGTAGCCGCTCATCCCGAAGCTGGAGGCGAGCAGCAGGAGCAGCAGCTTCCCGTCCTCCATGTCGAGGTCTGGTTTAGAACCCCGCAGTCGCACGTAGCTCACGAAGTAGGGGATGTAGAGGTTGAGGATGAAGATAGCCCCGCAACACACCTCCGCGCAGATACTGGAGGTGAGCAGGAGGAAGGATTGGAAAGCTGAGAGTTGGGGAGGAGGAGGGTCTGTGGAGGAGGAGGAGGAGGAGCAGGGGATGAGGCTCTCATTCTCAGGGGGCTGCTTTAATCTCATGGAGTTGAAGGGAGACCAGACACCAGTAGATAGTCATTGCCTCCCGGGGGATAATATCATTCCACAGTAAGACTGCTTCCTACTGTTAAAGGGTTAAAGAACCATACGGCAACACCAATCAACAACAATTACCATGCTGATTACCTAGTCATCTACAATTAGTTCAAAGAGGCAATTATCAGTAAAACATCAGCAATCAAATACGATGCAGCAACATCCTATAGGATGATTATACGAGGTAACAAATGTTTCAATGTAAGCACATGGTATTGAGCCATCTGTACGCGAAGACAAAGGTTGAAGGAACAGGTGAGTCAGCTATACACATAGAACTAATCTACAATGGTCAACATGAGTCTGTTTTAAGTGGCACGTGCTACGAAGCAGCCGCCTAGCAACCAATGACAAAGGCGGGAAATGGCCACGTGTCACTGC
Organism: Beroe forskalii; assembly: GCA_011033025.1. NCBI lineage: Eukaryota > Metazoa > Ctenophora > Nuda > Beroida > Beroidae > Beroe > Beroe forskalii. Next base: position 73,032 of record WFMF01000412.1, on the reverse strand, counting down.
GTCAGCCAACCACAGGCTGACAATGGGGATGGGTAGGTCACGTGATCACTTCAGATCCAGGGAACTAAGTGCTCGCATTATAGAGCCTTGGAAGCAATTCATTGAGGAGATGTTTTATAGCTTTATTGCTTTATATTTAACAATTTTACTATGTAAAATGAGGGATTTTAGTAATAAGGTGATAAGAGTCGGATGTTGCTATTTAAGGGATCGTTCACATATTACGTAATCACCTGGGGGAGGGGTTTCCGTATGATTACGGTACAATGCATGTTATTGTAACAAATACAACTACTGTAAACTTGATTACGAGAGGGGTCAAAATCGGCCAAAAATTGATTATGTAATATGTGAACGAGTTAAAGGTTGCTCAAATGCCTACTTAAAATCACTTCACAGTATTACTCATCACCATACCACGAGCACTGGAAACACAACACCTTGACACCACCAAGTCACCAACACAACACACTGACAACAACACATTGACACCACCACCAACACACAGAACATATTGACACCACCAAGTCACCAACACAACACACAACAATACCTTTAGCAGAGAGGGGGCGCTGCACTCTTTCCTTGAGTTGGGAACCGACATACATCACTATCAGGGAATATGTTGGGTTAGGGAAAGGAACATTACTCCAAATAAGGCATGTCCAGATAGGGTCTAGCATCAGCGATTGAAATCAAATAACACAAGCGAAACGAATGAAATGAAATATAAAATACATAGACACGCGCCTATCGGGTCCATTTTGGGATACTGCCCAAGGGCGTAAGCCCGAGGGATGCATCCGGTTTTGGCCCGAGCCCGTAGGGCGAGGGTCTAAACCCATATGGACCCGATCAGGCAAGTGTCTATGTATTATAGACCCGCATGAAATAATAAAACAATATCCTGATATTAATATCATTGTTACCATTTATTTCGTAAACCAGCATGTTTAGCAGCTTGGTTAAGTAAAACATTTTCGAATAAAAAGAAGAATTTTCTCGGTTAGAAGAATCGAACGAACCATGCAACACCGTAGGGCGCGTTGGCGCTAAAATAGCCGCGCGCAGCTTTTCAACCACATTTTGCGCATATCTGTGCATTAAAATATACCCGCGCCTGACGTACAATTTAGGGTTTCCAACCGATAATATCGCCGATAAAATTATCGGCGATAATTGGACCAAAATCAGTTATCGGTTATCGGCGATAATTTTGTGCCGATAAACCGATAAAATTTAATATTTTTGAAACCATATTATTTAACTCCAATAAAGTAAAAACCAGTTAATTTCACGGTTTTACTAATCTAAAAGCAACGGGCCAGTTTGAATAACAATTTGTAGCATTTTTCACGGCCTTGTGTCTCATGATTATCAAAACAAAATACACCCAAGCTTAGTTTAATTTTTAGATTTTTCTGAACTCTTTTAAACGTTTGACCTTCGACTCACGTTCTACTCCGAGTCTCCGTTGATTGATACTTCAATTTGTATTTAACATATAAAGCCACAGCCTATCATGACAGTTCTTTACAAAAGAGGGGGAGGAAGTGGTCTGCAAGCAGTGTACGAAGTCTTAATCTGGCGCACCTTCGAAGAGCAGTTATTCTAGTTTGTGGTATCATCTCAAAGCAAAGCACAGTATTGATCGTCCACAGGCCGAGATGGCAGAGTCTAAAGCAAAGCGGCCAAAAACTCAGCAAAAGTTAATCGTATCATATGCTAAGAAAAATGCGAAGAAGAAATGTATGCTGCCCTTGCAGCTGTTGACGAATTATCTTTCAACCATATAGCAACGATCAGTTTCATAATTCATTAAGGGTGCTATGACTATGAGGGAAAAGAAGTTCCTAGCGCACAGCTCGCCGACCACCATACGTAGCAAAGGGGCTGACTTAATGTTTGCGAATTCATAAATTGAGAAAAATTGAAATAAATTGACGTTTAAATCTGAAGTAAATTTATCGCCGTTAATTATCGGTATCGCCGATAATTCACAAAAAGTTATCGATTATCGCCGTTAAAAAATTGCTACCGATAATGGAAACCCTAGTACAATTCCAAAAAGGCGGGAATTTCTGTAGGACCGAAACTTGAATTGTACCAAGACGCGATTTCGGCATTCGGACAATTCTATGTTTGGCTGGTAACTTATCAATATTTCCAAATCCCTTCGTCAAATATTAATGGAACTTTTTAATCTATTCGAGGATGATCTTGCAAACCGATTTTATACTTCAAGGGTCGAAACAGGAGGAGGAAGAATCTAAACTGCGAATCATCACCTGTTACCCTACAGATGTAAGGTCCTCCCATATCAACTGCGATGAGAATATCTACATCAGCAGGTGGCAGGAGAGAATGGAAAGGTTTCGGCCCACCGTACCTCTCACAGCTTACATCTGCAAGGCTGGGCCACCTGGAACTCCGGAAATTCCCAGCATCACAGTTTAGAGAGGAAGGGGAGGAAGGACATAGAATTCAAAAGAGGTGGAAGATTAGTGGGAGAGTAAAATCAGAAGTCTACTTTGTGCTCATTTCTTCTCCATAGTCTATTTCGATTTTAACAACATCAACCAGTAGTACAACGGTCATATCTCCGAATTCCTTTGTCTTAATTCCATGAAACTTTCCAATCCAGAATGATCCTTAGAGCGAAAAAACGACAATAAATCGAAAGTCTATGTGCTAATTTTTTCACTACAGTCAAACATAAGAATTTATTTTGATTTTACCAAGGTCAATTTGGTACATTCCAATCTATTCGAGAGGGGGAACGGACATTTCATCACACGACACTTCATCTCACGACACCTTATCTCGCAATGTGTCAACTCTACGCAAAAAGGTGAGGGTCTGGGTTATTAGGGTTAGGGTTTGGTTAGACTTAGTGTTCCGGTTACGGTTAGGGTTATGGTTAGGGTCAGGACAGGGAGATGAAGTGTCCTGAGATGAAATGTCGTACACCCTTCGAGAGTGATCCTAAGATGTAAAAAAGTCAATGTATTTTAAACCGAGGTTTCTTGAAATTTTGATTGACACTTTTGCGACAAGATAAACTGCTCTTTAAGGGAGTCTTAAAACGTTTCGATGTTACAAACATACATCATCTTCAGTTCTGAAAAATAAACTTTATTCAAAATTTAATTAAATCAAATACGAACGAAAAATAAATTAATTCAAAGAAAAATTGGAAACTATACAACGGTTCCTGATCAATAACACTTGACACGGCACCCTGGATCAAGCCATTATTCCATATTAGGGGACAGAAAATTACGTCACCACTATGGAGTACATGTTTTGACACACGCTGCATGCTCTCACTTCACTTGTTATGTTTGATCAGTGTAGGCCCGTTTAGGTACTCTGTATGTAATGTGTAGTGTGTACTAAGATATTACGCAGTACATTATTCATAATCAATGTATTTGTGTATAATATGTCAATTGATACTCTCTGCCTAATTAGATTATGTAACTAGTTTTAGTAACAGATTAGTAGACTTAGTACGTTCAGTAATGAATTCTGATTGAATATTTGTTGTTTTTCGAATTAATTTATTTTTCGTTCGTATTTGATTTAATTAAATTTTGAATAAAGTTTATTTTTCAGAACTGAAGATGATGTATGTTTGTAACATCGAAACGTTTTAAGACTCCCTTAAAGAGCAGTTTATCTTGTCGCAAAAGTGTCAATCAAAATTTCAAGAAACCTCGGTTTAAAATACATTAATCATGCGACTTATATCAAACATCCCAATCCGCAAATTATCCACTAATTTTTTCGCTACAGTCAAACGCAAGGATTTATATTGATTTTACTAATGTCGATCTGTTACAACGGTCACATCTCTGAGTTCCTTCGTCATAATTTCATGAAACTTTGCAATCTATTCGAAAGTGATCATAAGAAGGGAAAAACGTCAAAAAACGAAAGTATACGTGCTAATTTTTCCCTACAGTCGAACACAAGGATTTATTTTGATTCTACTTCGTACAACGGTCATGATAGATGTAAGACTTACATACAAATCTCCTCAACAATCCAGGTGATGGCTTTAGGGCTCCTTCCAATCCCAGGAATTCAAATCATTCTCAACCTCAGCAGAAGGGTCATTGTTTCAAGTTGGGGGGGGGGGGGTCCACCGGCCAACGGCCATCGGCCAATTGGCCGAAATTGGAAAATTTTTAGAAGGTTGGCCGTTTTTTATTTTTGATATTTAGTGCTCTTAGGGGGGTCGGATCAAAAAACTCCCGGAGAGAAAGTTGCTTCAGTAGTTCTAAGAACACATCTGCAGTAGTTCTAATAACACATTTGAAGACACTAATATCGAAATGACGAAAAAAAGTGGTATATTAAAGATAATTCAGCTCATTTTCGTACAGTCTAGTACTCTTAGCAACTCATTTACCAGGATCATCTTACTGTTTACATCTCAATAGGTTCACCAAGAGGTTTGAATATGTTCCAGTGGCCGGGAAAGTACTGGAGTGCTTGAAAGAAAATCTCCTTGATTCTGATGAAAGGGCTTGCCAATTAATACTGCGGCACAGAGTCCTGTAAGGAATCACTCACCCTGAAATTGGACTAGTAGAACTAAAGTTGGCTTCCCAGAATTCTGTCAACCCCAAGGCACTGCAACCAGTAAAATCCACTCCTGCCCCCACTACTGGAGCCTTTCCACCACTAATATCACCTTTCCACAACGAATATTACCTCCTTCAATGCCAGTGCTTCCTCAACTTTGTTCTGAGTCTTCTACCTAGTCTCCTCCTCAGTCTTCTCATCTTGTCCAGCAGCCCCTTCCCAATAGATTTCTTGTCCATCCGTTGCAGAAACCACCAAATCCCCCTCCTGCTGCACACAGATATATCCCTCTACCTGGGTGCAAACCTTGGTGAATGGTTTAGCCAGCACATCATGGAGGAGATGCTACATCTGGTCCCCACGCTACACCAAATCCCTACCTTTACCAGATAGTCCCTCTATCTCTCTATTATAGGCACCTACTCATTGGAGACCCTATGATTAATGAGGGTCTCACTGTCACTGTTCACATCTGCTAAGGGGGAATTCACCCTGACCAGGTGCTTCCTCTGCTCAGAGCACCATAAAACCAGTAAAGGGACACTTGACCCCAACATTACATCCCCTGACCTTACACCCCCTGACATTACACCCTCTACTTCAGCACTTCAAATCTATAGAGGAAAGCAGGGGATCAAACAACAATTTGAGGATTCCTAGGATATTTGTCGGATGTTCAAATGTATTGCATGTCACATTACACAAGAGGCCTAATCCTATCCTAGGAATCATTGCAAACTATAAAGCCTTAGTAATTGAATTGCATAAACTATTTGGGACATCTGGGCAGGGCTTGTGAATGTCATTCCTAGGTCATATCCATGCAGGGAGACAGTCAATAGAATTGATGTTCATACATGAGCAGGAAATAGTTCCAGGTGTGGTAGGAATCAGGGATAAGACAATATGACTATACTGGAATGGATTTATAAGACTATAAGGGAAGAACCTTAAAGTTGGGATGGTCTTGTCGTGCCAAGGCGAAGGGGTCAGACAATATCTGACCAAGATGGTCTACACTTGAACTTATCAAGGGTTAAAACTACATATTATGATAGACCATTAACAACTTTAAAAAGTCTTACTTTCTTTGATTTCGCCAACATAAAACAGCATTTTATAACTGTATGGAGCTTGGGCCTTCTTCAAGCCAGGTAGCGCAGTGGTTAGGGTGTCGTACTTTCCGATCGCGAGGTTGGTGGTTCGATTCCCGGCCTTGTCTACCATGCTAAGGGTGAGAATTTTCACCTAAGCAGCCACACAGTTCACTCAGCCGAGCATACAGGAAACTGTGCGGGAGGGTTAAATGAGGAGCTGCCCATTGCAGCAAAGTCTCAGGCGAAGAAAGTATGGATTACACTTCCTTAACCGTCACTGGCCTGTTTACTTGAATCCTTCGATTCCTGTCATTGGCTGTTACAGCTGTTGGAATAGAAGTAAAACCTTCGAAATAAAAAAGCACAAGGGCAAATTTCGACTGTTTCAACAACCTTGATTGACACATTTGACACTCCACCAATGAAATTGGCGGGAAACTGTCAGTTTTAGAAATTGTAACAACTTTTTCTCTCACAACTTTCAACTAAAAAATGCTTCTGGCCGAAGCCAGGGATTAAAAAGGAAACAAAACAGCAAATTTTTAAGATGGTTGGCCGTTGGCTGGTGGACCCCCCACATGTGGAAACATCTACACCTTATTTAAAGGTGTAAAAATAGGGAGCAGTTACTCAATCTCTCAACAACCCTGCACTCAGTAGGTACCTAAGTAATTCAGCAAGGATCAGTGATCACAGACCCATCAGTATCAGAATGTAGGTTATGTTGCATGTAATCCAAGACTCCTCTTAAATAAAAAGTTGTTATGTTAAATGTGCATTGAATCTATGAAAGTATGAAGCAAGAAAATCATGTTTCTATTCACTTGAAAGACTGAAGACCTAGACCGAGTGAAGAAAAACAGACAGTAAGTGAAGCAAAACAGACAGTAAGCATGCCTGATGCGCAGTGACAGTTTGCTACTTAGTAATTAACACGTGGCCGCATCATGATCAGTATACATTTAAACCCGCACGCGAGGGTGGCTAGTGTCCCATATAACCCCTGGCTTTTCATTATCTATGATAATGACGTCAGTCAGAAAAATATAGTTAAGCGCACCTAGCGCTTTAAGGACTAGGGTTAGGGTCACGATTAGGGTCAGGATTTGTTAGGGTTAGGGTTAGGATTACGGTTACGGTTTTGGTTAGGGTCATGGTTAGGTTTAGGATACAGAAAAATTGACTTTTAGGTCTGTGACGTCACTCAGCCAGGGTTATATGGGACACATACCGCGAGGGTAGGGTTTCCTAAGCCCGCATAGGTGACAGGTGTGTGTACGCGCCGCACGTTTCCCATGGGAAGCGCGCCGCGCGAGCCAAACAGGGATATACGTGTTTAGCAAGGGTAGGGTATCATCCTAGTTCTTTCCTAAGCCCGCATAGGTGTGTGTACGCGCCGCGCGCGCCACACAGGGATATACGTGTTTAGCAACCCAGTTCTACGAGCCGCGCGCGTAAGAACCTGCTTAGGTGAATACGCGCGCAGCTGCAGCGCCTGCGCGGCATACCCGCGCACCGCTGTCCGCTGCAGTTTGCACGTCTTTTGTGTGCGCGGCGTAAGTTTGCACATGCAATATTGCAATATTGCACAGCGTACAGCCAGGCCATGTTTTCATTCATGATTCATATTAATTCATTTATCTCATTACGCCACTTGTCTGACGTTGACAGACCCTCTGGAGAATCAGCGCCGCGCTGATTCTCATCGCTGACGCCAGCCGCTTCGCGGCTGGCGTCAGCGGGTCATACATCGTACGACAAATACGCCACGCACACGAAAGACGCCCACAGCACAGTGCTGTTCAAACTGCCCCTGTTAATATTTTATTGATTTTCTGATTCATAATACTAATAGACGAGGGAAATTAATAAACGGATAGTTATCAGGTTCCACATAGTGAACTCAGTTTCAAACAGATCAAATAATGACAAAAGCAAGTGTAGGGCAACCCTAGCGCCTTAATTAAGTTTAAAAACATGAAAATGATGAAGGTAAAGGGCGGTATAAGTATTGTGTTGCTTTCGACTAATCCTCTTTGATGGTTATAAAGATTGAATTAGAATAAAGTTTTAATCGTTTTTAACATTAAAAGTGTTAGTGAGTGCTGAATTGAGGCCCTTTACCAGTAAATGTAATCAGAACTATAAACAATTATTAAATCATGCAGTATTAAGACACTCTTCAAATATAAACAGTTCAATTTGTATAATTATAAACCTCCATCCAGCCAAACTCAAACCTTCGACGCGAAATGTACATAATATAATTAATTTAATTAATTATAATAGAAAGTGTCAATGTCAGAGTTAGGAATCGTGGGAATATCCACAAAACTTAAGCCTCGGTACTCATAAATAAATTCTATTTAAACAAAATACAATGAGAGGCTAATTTCAAACGAATCAATTCAATTCATGGGCCACAACCGGACATCAAATGGTGAATCGAATGCTATCATTGGAAAATAAAATAGCTTTTGCTAATTAAAAAGGCATAAACATTAAAATAATCAATCGAATTCATAATTAGCAAAATAATTGGAAGTGTTCACATTGCAGCAAGTGATTTCATATTTCCTATCAACAGACTCAGCGTATTGTGGAGGATGTACAATAAAAACAATTCCAGTCTTGTCTCTGCGTCCTTAATTTCGTCAAATAATGATAAAATTCGTGAAATTCGCATGATTCCCAATGATTCGTCGGCCCCCATTGGAGGATGAACAGCCAATGAGTCCAGATGTCCCTCAAATGACGACCCCCTCCGCGCTCTCCCCCTGCACGGGAATGACGGTGTCCGCCGCTGCGACCGGCGGAGTGTCCGGGACGGCATCCTCCGCAGCGACGCACTTAGCGGACGAAGTGACGGAGACGCGCGGCGAGAAGTTCACTCGCCGACTCTCGTCCATGTTGTTGAGGGAGAGGGACCGGCGTTCTAAGTTCACCATTTCATGAGAGTTAGAGCGAGCAGTTCGGGGCGATGGCGGTGGGAAGAAGAGGGACTTCACCTTGGATTTGCGGTTTTGTTTGCCCTCTGAACTGCTCGGGTCGGAAAGGAGGGGTTGGTGGGCGCCAGGCACGGACTCGCAGGACTCGCTGGCGACGCTGGGCACGCTGTCGCTGTAGCGGGACATGCACGGCAGGGTCTGCGTGAGGTGGGAGATGAAGCCCTCCGTCACCCGACTACTCTCCGGGTTCACCAGCACTGGCAGCTTCAGGGTCTCCGGGAGGAGCGGGTTGGAGGGCTGGAGAGTGGGGGGCCCGCACGCCACGTACGTACAGGACTCGCCTTTAGAGCTCCTCTCAGAGTGCCGGACTTGGTAGGCGAGCAGGGCTCGGTACACGAAGCAGTACTGGTCCAAGGTCTGCACCATCCCTCCCCTGTCCTGCCGCAGCTGGCAGATGTAGGACAGGGGGTCTACCTTCCCCGTGTCTTGGAACTGCTCAATCCCTGCAGGGTGCGATAAGTCTAGAATAGCATCGTTGCTTACTGTTGCTTAGTAACCTCCATGTTGCCGAGGTTGCTATGATAACAAGAAAAACGCATGACAAACTCACCTAGATTTACTGATATAAAAGTTCCAGTTCTGCCGATGCCCGCTGAACAGTGAACTAAAACCGGCGCTGCGCCCAGCGAGGTTCTGAAAGCCCTGACGTACTCCACGAAGTCTAGGAAAGGGGCAGTGTCCTCCGGAACTCCGAAATCAGGCCAAGAATGGTACCTGAAAAACTGCAGATTAGCTTTCATCAGGCCATGAATGGTACCTGAAAAACTGCAGATCAGCTTTCATCATGCCATGAATTGCACGCAGAAACTGCAGATTCATAATACCATTAGCATCTGGTTGAATAACATGCAAGCAGGGTGTTGTTCCTAATAGATTCTCACCAGATGTGGTAGAGTATTCTGGACTCCTCTACTCCAGTCTCCCTATGGTATCTATGTTACCATGGTGACAATGTTACCATGGTGTCTATGTTACCATGGTGACTATGTTATCATGTTATAATTGGTTCTCACCAGATGTGGTAGAGTATTCTGGACTCCTCTTCTCCAGTCTCCCTATGGTATCTATGTTACCATGATGTCTATGTTACCATGGTGACTATGTTATCATGTTATAATTGGTTCTCACCAGATGTGGTAGAGTATTCTGGACTCCTCTTCTCCACTCTCTCCCGCTTTGTTGCGCAGTTCGAGGATGGAAATGGTGAACGATTTTCCAGGATACATATCTTTTTGAGTGATCTTAAATGTCCCAAACTCAGTTGACACTTCTGAAAGGGTTTCAAATTCGCATAAATTAAATGTCTAACCAAGAAGTGTTAAAGGTCCCATGTCAAGACGTGCTACGGTTCAGGATTCGCAAACCTATCGGTCAATAAAGCAAGCTATCAAATATCCGTCAATAAAGCAAGCATCAAAATATCCACCCCACCTGCTTGGTCCTCGCTGGCAGGCCAGTACAAACTGCACTTCATCCGGTTGTTCTCTATTATCCCTGTCGTCATCACAATGATGCGGCACTCCTGAAGAAAAGTTGTGACTTTACCAGGCTGTTCCCGCATGCTATGCTGACTGTTCCCGCATGCTATGCTGACTGTTCCCGCATGCTATGCTGACTGTTCCCGCATGCTATGCTGGCTGTTCCCGCATGGTATGCTGACTGTTGCGCATGCTACGCTGACTGTTGCGCATGCTATGCTGACTGTTGCGCATGCTATGCTGGCTGTTCCCGCATGCTATGCTGACTGTTGCGCATGCTATGCTGGCTGTTCCCGCATGCTACGCTGACTGTTGCGCATGCTATGCTGGCTGTTCCCGCATGCTACGCTGACTGTTGCGCATGCTATGCTGGCTGTTCCCGCATGCTACGCTGACTGTTGCGCATGCTATGCTGGTTGTTCCCGCATGCTACGCTGACTGTTGCGCATGCTATGCTGGCTGTTCCCGCATGCTACGCTGACTGTTGCGCATGCTACGCTGACTGTTGCGCATGCTATGCTGACTGTTGCGCGTGCTATGCTGACTGTTCCCGCATGCTATGCTCCCCTGTTTGTTTGCTGCGCGCCTCTTCTCCGAAATGTCATCGTACACTCGTACTCGCGCGCGCAAAATAGATCCTTCAACGTAGGACAAATTAACTGAATTCCAAAAACTCAAGATGGAAGTCATTCCTATATTCGTATATTCGTAGCGCTCGTCGAAAGGTACCAACCTCATTCCAAATCATTCGCCAGAAATCCCCTGCAGTTGAAGGCATGGGCCCCTGTGTTGCGATGTACTCTTTAGGGACTAGCTTGTACCCCCTGTTGGGAATAATAGCTTGATCACATTAGGGACTTGCTTCCACCCCCTATTAGTATTAGAAATTATAGCTTGATCACATTAGGAACTTGCTTCCAGCCCATATTAGTATTAGAAATTATAGCTAGATCACATTAGGAACTAGCTTCCAGCCCCTATTAGTATTAGAAATTTCAGCTAGATCACATTAGGAACTAGCTTCCACCCCCTATTAGTATTAGAAATTATAGCTAGATCACATTAGGAACTAGCTTCCAGCCCCTATTAGTATTAGAAATTATAGCTTGATCACATGAGGGACTAGCTTCCACCCCCTATTAGTATTAGAAATTATAGCTAGATCACATTAGGAACTGGCCTGTACAATTAACTAGTTAGCGTTGATGAGTATTAGCGATTGAGCTACATCACCTGATGTAGTTCGCGTTGATGTAGACGGAGGTAGGATCCTTCCCGATTTCAGGCAGTGGGACCCGGGAGTGTGCGTTAGGCAACACATTCAGATACCTGTGGTTTTGGATGGGATGATAATAGCTTGAGAAATGAGACGTTAATTTGGAGGGGTAATAATAGCTTGAGATGGAGCTCACATCACTCAGACGTTAATTTGGTCTCCTATTCACCAAACCCAGAGACACTTTGTCCAGGGTATAGAATGAATCTTATAGAAAGGAAGAGAAGTACCTGTTTTTACTTTCCGTTCCGACGGGCGTTTTGTTAACGGTGATACTGTTGTTTGGGACGCTCTCGAACTCTGTCGCTGAAAGAATTGTAAAGCTGAGAATATTATAAGCCAGTCATGATACTGATCAAGCTGAAAACATGGAGTGTTCTTATCTCAATCAAATCAAATCCAAGTAACCGGGCTTCAAATCAAGAAGATTTAAGAAAAATGTGGGTCCTAACCGAGGTCGGAGTCGTTGCATTCCGCGTTGGCGTCGACTGAACTCGCAATTTTCACGACAACAGCCGCCAACTCAGTTTTAGAGAGGGGGTGTGACCTGCAGGGAAATAACTCAGATATTGTGTCATCTGCAATCCCTGCTTAACCCTTCAAAATGTGTTGCTAAAGTGTGTTTCATAACACAACCCCAGATCAGATATTGGCGAATTGAAAACTTATTACAAGATGAAATGAATTACAAGATGTATAATTGATTAGAAAGCATTGCTTTACCTCGACAACCTCTTGAGGTAGGAATGTGACCGCTGTATGGCTTGACCTGTGCCGTAGGGCTCAAAGCCGTTGTAGAGTTTGGTGTGGCCGCCGGTAAAAACGCATCTCATCCTTCGTTTGAAACCATTCATCTTATTTGTATGGGCACTGAAATGTTGAGAACGTATTTGCACCAACGTCATTGTGTTAAACCTCAGAATTAGGTCAATGACCCCACCCTCCAAATTTATAAAATAAAGCAACAGAATTAGAGAGGCGGCGCGCGCAATGGTGTCCATGAAATTGTGGTCGCGCGTTCCATTCCCATTTCAGAGTGAGATACAGTGTGAACACTGAAATACACTCAAATAGTGACATACTACACAGCATAAATTTGCTACTAATTGTTCAGGTTCCGTATCAAATGTTCGGATAACATGCTTTCCTTCACAGCAAACATCCAAATCTTTATCTAATCTTAGTTACAGATTCTTGGTAACACATTGAAAAATTTAAAATAATCGATCAAAAAAGTCTCAATCGTTACGCATTCGATTTGATTTACATTAACATTACCTGATTGAATCTGCACTACCTTAATTAGTGTAGAATTTTAACCTCCTTTTAAATTATTAGACAGCCACACAATTATATTTTTGATGCTAAACCTTCATCGTTGCTATGGATGCCAAGTCTAGTTATGATTTGCACGTGCACATTTGGCACAGAGTGGCTCAGGGTTTTAATTCATGGCTTAGAAAAATGAAAATAGTAGAACTTCGGGCTGATTAGGAAGGTGCAGACTATAATTTATTTAAAATCTAAATCTTTCCAATAAAATGCTAACCATGTGATGTAGAGAATGAGACCTAGCAGCAGCAACACTATCACTGAGATCGTTATGATCAGGTACTTCCTTTTGCCTGTTTTCTGAAAACAAGGATTATTGAAACTTTCAGCCATTCCACCTTCAAACGAACTACACCATATTTCGATGGGAGAGCAGGTTGATGAGTATCATTTATTTCTTCTTTTTTTGATCAATGGTGGAAAAGGTACAAATCTAAACGTGTGGTTCTTTAATGACAATCAATTTCGTCGTTCTACGACATCTTCAGGTCTAAATAACATTATTAGAATATATAGAATAGAATCCACTAAACTCTAAATCTATAAATAATGCCCTAACCAGCGAACTTGAAATTCAGGTTCTAGGCTACCTAGGGATTCATACACTAACTATAGTACTACCTACGAATAAAAATCATGATAAATGCTAATCCCATCAAAACTGTGTACCCGTACTAAAAAAACTAAAGTAATTAAAAATTGACTGAAAAAACTGATCAAAACTGTATCAAAATCAAATTCAAAGTAATGATCGTCGATCGTGTGCTTTGATAATCGTACGATATCGTACGTAAAAGCCAATCGTACTCACAAATGATAAATCTGTAAACATTTATCAAGTTGTACAGATTTACTTAACACGTAGTACGATTATCGTACGATTATCAGCACATACGATCGACGATCATTACTTTGAATTTGATTTTGATACAGTTTTGATCAGTTTTTCAGTCAATTTTAATTACTTTAGTTTTTTAGTACGGCAATTTTTTTAGTTGATTAGTATTTAGTATCATGATTTTTATTCGTAGGTAGTACTATAGTTAGTGTATGAATCTAGGTAGCCCTAGAACCCTGAATTTCAAGTTCGTTGGTTAGGGCATTACATACTCCGTAGATTTAGAGTTTATGATTCTATTCTATATATTCTAATAATGTTATTGTATTTACAGACCTGAAGATGTCGTAGAACGACGAAATTGATTGTCATTAAAGAACCACATCGTTTAGATTTGTACCTGTACCATTGAGTCAAAAGAGAATAAATTAATTACTCATCAATTGTAACCATGCGACTCTTATTCAACGACCCGATCCGTGAAATCGGAGAAAGCAGGGATAAAATATTAACTTATTTATAAGTTACTGTATCTAGTTTCAGCCTAAAAGGGCCTAGCAGTAACATCTAACGTTGGCACATTTCATCACTCCAATTTCATTTCACTCACTCACTCTTTATCCAGGTATTTCTCTGAGACACTGATTTACACGTCACATTAATGAGATAATTGCTTGAATTCAGTAATTGCTTAAATACGAAAATTTCAAAACATTCAGACGACGGGCGCAGCAAATTAACTGCATTATTAAATGAGGTAAGGATGATCTTAAAAGAATTCCACCAGTTGGTAAATTATTGAGGAACTATGCGCTGTAGCTGGGTAGTTTGTATGTATTCATTGTACCTGCAACTCTGCAGAATGTTTAATGCTACGCATTATACATTATATGTATTCATTATATGTATACATTATACGTATACATTTTATGTATACATTATATGTAGGTATTCATTATATGTATACATTATACGTATACATTTTATATATACATTATATGTATACATTATATGTATACATTATATGTATACATTATATGTATACATTATATGTATTCTTTATATGTATTCATTATAATATGTATACATTATATGTATACATTACATGTATACATTATATGTATACATTATATGTATACATTATATGTATACATTATATGTATACATTATACATTGTACATTGTGAGGAGACGGACGTTACTATACCAGCCACTACTAGTATACTGTACTGTACTGAACACAATGTACTGTTACAGTCATTAATTATGTGTATATTATGAACATAATTAATACACAGTATAATCTTACATGGGGACTAACCTGGCATGCTCAGGCTGTACCCCATCGAGCACTCCTTCCTATCCAATTTGTCATCGCGAGCACAGCACCAATACAGCCCTCTCTGAGACTTGGACATTCCGCTGACCTGCAGCCTGAGATTACGGGAAATCAAGGCCTGAGATTACGGGAAATCAAGGCCTGAGATTGGGTGAAACAAGGCCTGCGATTGGGTGAATTAAAGGCCCGTGGTTGCAGTGGTACAAATCAGCGCATTTCATTTGTTGTCTAGGGGTTACTCAGTTGGAGAGATATATAAAATCTTTGGAATTATGTATGAGAGATCTTCCATTTTCCAATTAGTTAATTCAATCAACTAATTATGTTTCTTATGTTGGCCATCATATCGTGCTAAATTACTATAAAGAGGTTTAAGGCTGTTTTGAAATCACAGAAACGAGGAAAATGTGATCTTTTAAATGTTTAAAGCCATGTTTTGGGGCATGGGCCAGAATTGTTGTGTTATAAACTACCCCAATCCTCTTAAGGATTGGCCCCACTGTTTAATTTAAATATAAAAGCCTGTGATCGGGTGGAATAAAAGCCCCTTTTGTTGCTTAAAGCCTGACCTATTGATCTGGAAAACTCAATCACCCATATTCTTGTGCATCTGTTGATAACTAAATATAAAAGAGCAAAGAATTCGTCAAATTTAGCTGTTCTAGCCAGTAATAGACACCAACACCCAGTGGGTACCCTGTCAGTATCTACTTTCTGACGCTCATCCAAATTCTATGGAATTTGGCGTGGGCCGTGGACATACCATTTCTTGTTTTCTCCGATTATCAAGTTGTCAGCTTCATGACTCCCTCGATACCACTGCAAATAGACGGAATTAGCCTCAGGTACATTGAAAAGGTACAAGGAACATTGAAAAGGTACAAATAGACGGAATTAAGTTTATCCTGTCCTGGCTGAAGAGTCAAGGTACCAGATACATTGTCAAGGTATCAGGTACATTGATATGTTTGCTTCGGCATCAAGCTGCCAAGGTAACTGTTTTCATGGCAACACGCTGGGAGAGACCTAGACATGCTTAACAAGCAATGTAGACATATTAGGTATGATAGAGTATAGTAGATCTAAGATAACAAGCAGAGCGAGGAGCCCCTAAATCTAACAAATATGAGATTGAAACACAAAGCACGTGGGGCAGGTATTAAAACACAGAGCATTGGGCAGACCTCGAAGGAAAGCTGGTAACCCTCGAACTGACAGGCCAGAGTGTAGTTACTCTTACCTCGAAGGAAAGCTGGTAACCCTCGAACTGACAAGTTTGTGTGTAGTTACCTACCTGAAGGAAAGCTGGTAACCCTCGAACTGACAAGCCAGAGTGTAGTTACTCTTACCTTGAAGGAAAGCTGGTAACCTCGAACTGACAAGCCAGAGTGTAGTTACTCTTACCTTGAAGGAAAGCTGGTAACCCTCGAACTGACAAGCCAGAGTGTAGTTACTCTTACCTTGAAGGAAAGCTGGTAACCCTCGAACTGACAAGCCAGAGTGTAGTTACTCTTACCTTGAAGGAAAGCTGGTAACCTCGAACTGACAAGCCAGCGTGTAGTTACCTTACCTCGAAGGAAAGCTGGTAACCCTCGAACTGACAAGCCAGAGTGTAGTTACTTTACCTTGAAGGAAAGCTGGTAACCCTCGAACTGACAAGCCAGAGTGTAGTTACTCTTACCTTGAAGGAAAGCTGGTAACCCTCGAACTGACAAGCCAGAGTGTAGTTACTCTTACCTTGAAGGAAAGCTGGTAACCTCGAACTGACAAGCCAGCGTGTAGTTACTCTTGCCTCGAAGGAAAGCTGGTAACCCTCGAACTGACAAGCCAGAGTGTAGTTACTCTTACCTTGAAGGAAAGCTGGTAACCCTCGAACTGACAAGCCAGAGTGTAGTTACTCTTACCTTGAAGGAAAGCTGGTAACCCCTCGAACTGACAAGCCAGAGTGTAGTTACTCTTACCTTGAAGGAAAGCTGGTAACCCTCGAACTGACAAGCCAGAGTGTAGTTACTCTTACCTTGAAGGAAAGCTGGTAACCCTCGAACTGACAAGCCAGAGTGTAGTTACTCTTACCTTGAAGGAAAGCTGGTAACCCTCGAACTGACAAGCCAGAGTGTAGTTAACCCTCGAACTGACAAGCCAGGAAAGCTTGGTAACCCTCGAACTGACAAGCCAGAGTGTAGTTACTCTTACCTTGAAGGAAAGCTGGTAACCCTCGAACTGACAAGCCAGAGTGTAGTTACTCTTACCTTGAAGGAAAGCTGGTAACCTCGAACTGACAAGCCAGAGTGTAGTTACTCTTACCTTGAAGGAAAGCTGGTAACCCTCGAACTGACAAGCCAGAGTGTAGTTACTCTTACCTTGAAGGAAAGCTGGTAACCCTCGAACTGACAAGCCAGAGTGTAGTTACTCTTACCTTGAAGGAAAGCTGGTAACCCTCGAACTGACAAGCCAGAGGTAGTTACTCTTACCTTGAAGGAAAGCTGGTAACCCTCGAACTGAAGGAAAGCTGGCAACCCTCGAACTGACAAGCCAGAGTGTAGTTACTCTTACCTTGAAGGAAAGCTGGTAACCCTCGAAGGAAAGAGTGTGTTTACCTTGAAGGAAAGCTGGTAACCCTCGAACTGACAAGCCAGAGTGTAGTTACTCTTACCTTGAAGGAAAGCTGGTAACCCTCGAACTGACAAGCCAGAGTGTAGTTACTCTTACCTTGAAGGAAAGCTGGTAACCCTCGAACTGACAAGCCAGAGTGTAGTTACTCTTACCTTGAAGGAAAGCTGGTAACCCTCGAACTGACAAGCCAGAGTGTAGTTACTCTTACCTTGAAGGAAAGCTGGTAACCCTCGAACTGACAAGCCAGAGTGTAGTTACTCTTACCTTGAAGGAAAGCTGGTAACCCTCGAACTGACAAGCCAGAGTGTAGTTACTCTTACCTTGAAGGAAAGCTGTAACTCGAACTGACAAGCCAGAGTGTAGTTACTCTTACCTTGAAGGAAAGCTGGTAACCCTCGAACTGACAAGCCAGAGTGTAGTTACTCTTACCTTGAAGGAAAGCTGGTAACCCTCGAACTGACAAGCCAGAGTGTAGTTACTCTTACCTTGAAGGAAAGCTGGTAACCCTCGAACTGACAAGCCAGAGTGTAGTTACTCTTACCTTGAAGGAAAGCTGGTAACCCTCGAACTGACAAGCCAGTGTAGTTACTCTTACCTTGAAGGAAAGCTGGTAACCTCGAACTGACAAGCCTTACCTTGAAGGAAAGCTGGTAACCCTCGAACTGACAAGCCAGAGTGTAGTTACTCTTACCTCGAAGGAAAGCTGGTAACCCTCGAACTGACAAGCCAGAGTGTAGTTACTCTTACCTTGAAGGAAAGCTGGTAACCCTCGAACTGACAAGCCAGAGTGTAGTTACTCTTACCTTGAAGGAAAGCTGGTAACCCTCGAACTGACAAGCCAGAGTGTAGTTACTCTTACCTTGAAGGAAAGCTGGTAACCCTCGAACTGACAAGCCAGAGTGTAGTTACTCTTACCTTGAAGGAAAGCTGGTAACCCTCGAACTGACAAGCCAGAGTGTAGTTACTCTTACCTTGAAGGAAAGCTGGTAACCTCGAACTGACAAGCCAGTGTAGTTACTTACCTTGAAGGAAAGCTGGTAACCCTCGAACTGACAAGCCAGAGTGTAGTTACTCTTACCTTGAAGGAAAGCTGGTAACCCTCGAACTGACAAGCCAGAGTGTAGTTACTCTTACCTTGAAGGAAAGCTGGTAACCCTCGAACTGACAAGCCAGAGTGTAGTTACTCTTACCTTGAAGGAAAGCTGGTAACCCTCGAACTGACAAGCCAGCGTGTAGTTACTCTTACCTCGAAGGAAAGCTGGTAACCCTCGAACTGACAAGCCAGAGTGTAGTTACTCTTACCTTGAAGGAAAGCTGGTAACCCTCGAACTGACAAGCCAGAGTGTAGTTACTCTTACCTTGAAGGAAAGCTGGTAACCCTCGAACTGACAAGCCAGAGTGTAGTTACTCTTACCTTGAAGGAAAGCTGGTAACCCTCGAACTGACAAGCCGAAGGAAAGTGTAGAAGCTGGTCTACCTTGAAGGAAAGCTGGTAACCCTCGAACTGACAAGCCAGAGTGTAGTTACTCTTACCTTGAAGGAAAGCTGGTAACCCTCGAACTGACAAGCCAGAGTGTAGTTACTCTTACCTTGAAGGAAAGCTGGTAACCCTCGAACTGACAAGCCAGAGTGTAGTTACTCTTACCTTGAAGGAAAGCTGGTAACCCTCGAACTGACAAGCCAGAGTGTAGTTACTCTTACCTTGAAGGAAAGCTGGTAACCCTCGAACTGACAAGCCAGAGTGTAGTTACTCTTACTCTTACCTGAAGGAAAGCTGGTAACCCTCGAACTGACAAGCCAGAGTGTAGTTACTCTTACCTTGAAGGAAAGCTGGTAACCCTCGAACTGACAAGCCAGAGTGTAGTTACTCTTACCTTGAAGGAAAGCTGGTAACCCTCGAACTGACAAGCCAGAGTGTAGTTACTCTTACCTCGAAGGAAAGCTGGTAACCCTCGAACTGACAAGCCAGAGTGTAGTTACTCTTACCTTGAAGGAAACCCTCGAACTGACAAGCCAGAGTGTAGTTACTCCTTGAAGGAAAGCTGGTAACCCTCGAACTGACAAGCCAGCGTGTAGTTACTCTTACCTTGAAGGAAAGCTTGTAACCCTCGAACTGACAAGCCAGAGTGTAGTTACTCTTACCTTGAAGGAAAGCTGGTAACCCTCGAACTGACAAGCCAGCGTGTAGTTACTCTTGCCTTGAAGGAAAGCTGGTAACCCTCGAACTGACAAGCCAGAGTGTAGTTACTCTTACCTTGAAGGAAAGCTGGTAACCCTCGAACTGACAAGCCAGAGTGTAGTTACTCTTACCTTGAAGGAAAGCTGGTAACCCTCGAACTGACAAGCCAGAGTGTAGTTACTCTTACCTCGAAGGAAAGCTGGTAACCCTCGAACTGACAAGCCAGAGTGTAGTTACTCTTGCCAGGAACCACTAAAGGAATGATCTGGTCTATGGAGCCAGCAGCCACCGGTCCTGAAACAGACGACAAGTTCAGCAGAAGTATGTCAGACTTAAACCTTACAAGATGATGCCTCGAGTAAGAAAATACTCAAAGTATCTAATGTAGATCTAATGGAATATGACCGTAATAACATGTATCTAATGAAGATGTAATGGAATCTGACCGTAATAAGATGTATCTAATGTAGATCTAATGGAATCTGACCATAATCAGATGTATCTAATGTAGATCTAATGGAATCTGACCGTAATAAGATGTATCTAATGTAGATCTAATGGAATCTGACCATAATCAGATGTATCTCATGTAGATCTAATGGAATCTGACCGTAATAAGATGTATCTAATGTAGATCTAATGGAATCTGACCATAATCAGATGTATCTAATGTAGATCTAATGGAATCTGACCGTAATCAGATGTATCTAATGAAGATCTAATGGAATCTGACCATAATCAGATGTATATAATGTAGATCTAATGGAATCTGAGCGTAATAAGATGTATCTAATGTAGATCTAATGGAATCTGACCATAATCAGATGTATCTAATGTAGATCTAATGGAATCTGACCATAATCAGATGTATCTAATGTAGATCTAATGGAATCTGACCGTTATCAGAAAGCTTGACATCCCAACCACCGTTGCACCTTTCTCCGAACTCGTTCTGCACGCAGCAAACATAGCGTCCCACCCCGTGCTCCGTCAAACCTGGATCTGAAAGGGTTAATTTGTCAGAAGAAAGGGTTAATTTGTCAGAAGGGTTAATTTGTCAGAAGAAAGGGTTGATTTGTCAGAAAAAAGGGTTAATTTGTCAAAAGAAAGGGTTAATTTGTCAGAAGAAAGGGTTGATTTGTCAGAAGAAAGGGTTGATTTGTCAGAAGAAAGGGTTAATTTGTCAGAAGAAAGGGTTAATTTGTCAGGAGAAAGGGTTAATTTGTCAGAAGAAAGGGTTAATTTGTCAGAAGAAAGGGTTAATTTGTCAGAAGAAAGGGTTAATTTGTCAGAAGAAAGGGTTAATTTGTCAGAAGAAAGGGTTAATTTGTCAGAAGAAAGGGTTGATTTGTCAGAAAAAAGGGTTAATTTGTCAAAAGAAAGGGTTAATTTGTCAGAAGAAAGGGTTGATTTGTCAGAAGAAAGGGTTGATTTGTCAGAAGAAAGGGTTAATTTGTCAGAAGAAAGGGTTAATTTGTCAGAAGAAAGGGCTAATTTGTCAGAAGAAAGGGTTGATTTGTCAGAAGAAAGGGTTAATTTGTCAGAAAAAAAGGGTTAATTTGTCAGAAGAAAGGGTTGATTTGTCAAAAGAAAGGGTTAATTTGTCAGAAGAAAGGGTTAATTTGTCAGAAGAAAGGGTAAATTTGTCAGAAGAAAGGGTTAATTTGTCAGAAGAAAGGGTTAATTTATCAGAAGAAAGGGTTGATTTGTCAAAAGAAAGGGTTGATTTGTCAGAAGAAAGGGCTAATTTGTCAGAAAAAAGGGCTGATTTGTCAGAAGAAAGGGTTAATTTGTCAGAAGAAAGGGTTAATTTGTCAAAAGAAATGGTTGATTTGTCAAAAGAAAGGGTTGATTTGTCAAAAGAAAGGGTTAATTTGTCAAAAGAAAGGGTTGATTTGTCAAAAGAAAGGGTTGATTTGTCAGAAGAAAGGGTTGATTTGTCAAAAGAAAGGGTTAATTTATCAGAAGAATTCTGCAGTGAATCTGAAAGGGTTAATTTGTCAGAAGAATTCTGCAGTGGATCTGAAAGGGTTAATTTGTCAGAAGAATTGTGCAGTGGATCTGAAAGGGTTAATTTGTCAGAAGAATTCGGCAACAGCGCTTATTATTATTAAGATAATTGAAGTAAGCATACTTTATATGAATTTAGTAGTTATTGATAACTACCCAGTTATGCGAGTGCGATTAAAAGTTAAATAACATGTTCGAGGATACTTGATGTAAATTGTACCGGGTGTCCCAAAAACGTAACAAATGTAAAGCTCCATAAATGAAATTTCTGGATGTCTTACATAAGGGTAACAAACTGAAAACGGGGTTTCTGCCATAACGGGGTCTGCTTATGAAACTCAAAAGCGGAATATTGGGCACGAATTGCCGCTGCTTCAAATTTGTGGTCCCAAAAATTGTCGCTCGTACCAATGACATCCCAAAATTTCGTTAAGAAACGTTGTGGAGGATTACTTTTGCAACGTTCCTTTGGAGCACCCATCATTAGACTCCCTCACGAGGTTTACCCGAATATTCCATGGACTGCTCCGAGACTGGGCTGGGGTTCTTGACAAGTAATTTACCTCTCTTCCACCAAATCAGCATTCCGTCATACTCGAATATCATCGCAGGTTTTATGTCGCACATCAGAGAAAAGGTCTGTTTATAGCCTCGAGCTACGCTAGCTGTCCCGAGGCTATTGAATTCCGGGGCTGAAACGCACGCAGTGAAAGGTCCCGCATTTCCAATAGGTTTTATGTTTAATTCCCAGCTGTAGAAAGTTAAGACCTAAGACACACGAAACACGAAACACACGGTGTGATTAGCAGGGGGTGGGATGAGAAAGGGGTCTATGGAGGGTGAAAAATGGGGTGGGGCGTTTTTTGAGTGTATGGGGATCCCCAAATTGGGAGGTACCTTTTAAAAAGGGGTCTATAAGGTAATGGGGTGTATTGGGTGGGGTGATTGGGGGTAGGAAAAAAGGGGTCTATAAAGAAATTTGGGATTGAGGTAGGGGTGAGAAAGGGTCTAAAGGGTGGGGTGTTTGGGTGTGGGGTGATTGAGGGTAGGGGTGAGAAAGGGGTCTATAAGGGTGGGGTGTATGGGGATGAGGTGATTGGGGGTAGGGGTGAGAAAGGGGTCTATAAGGGTGGGGTGTATGGGGATGAGGTGATTGGGAGGTAGGGGTGAGAAAGGGGTCTATAAGGGTGGGGTGTTTGGGTGTGGGGTGATTGAGGGTAGGGGTGAGAAAGGGGTCTATAAGGGTAGGGTGTTTGGGTGTGGGGTGATTGAGGGTAGAGAGAAAAGGGTCTAATATTCCATGGACTGCTCCGAGACTGGGGTGGGGTGATTGAGGGTGGGGTGAGGATCTTGCAAAAGGGTGGGGTGTATGTGGGTATCATCGCAGGTTTTAGGGGTCAGAGAAAAGGATCTATAAAGAGTATAAGGGTGGGGTGTTTACGGGTGATTGAGGGTAGGGGTGAAAGGACTAGTGAAAGGGTGGGGTGTAATAGGTGGGGTGATTGAGGGTAGGGGTGAGAAAGGGATCTATAAGAGTATAAGGGTGGGGTGTTTGGGTGATTGAGGGTAGGGGTGAGAAAGGGGTCTATAAGGGTGGGGTGTATGTGGGTGGGGTGATTGAGGGTAGGGGTGAGAAAGGGATCTTTAAGGGTGGGGTGTATGTGGGTGGGGTGATTGAGGGTAGGGGTGAAAGGGGAGTATAAGGGTAAGGGTGTTTGGGTGATTGAGGGTAGGGGGTGAGAAAGGAGTCTATAAGGGTGGGGTGTATGTGGGTGGGGTGATTGAGGGTAGGGGTGAGAAAGGGGTCTATAAGGGTGGGGTGTTTGGGTGTTTGGGTGATTGAGGGTAGGGGTGAGAAAGGGATCTTTAAGGGTGGGGTGTATGTGGGTGGGGTGATTGAGGGTAGGGGTGAGAAAGGGGTCTATAAGGGTGGGGTGTTTGTGGGTGGGGTGATTGAGGGTAGGGGTGAGAAAGGGGTTTGTGTTGGGTGAGAGTACCGCATGTGGAGGAGTCGCAATCCTCAGTCTCAGTGTTAGCCCCAACACAGGAGGCCCCATGCAGTGCGCACTGTCTCATCCTGTTCCTCACGCATTTCACACTCATGACGCTTTCCTGGTGGCACCGAACCCATGCTGACCAGTTGTCCCATTGATCTGAAAACACAGTATTACTATAGCAGCATGGTGCCCTTGTGCCCAAAGACAAAAATAAAATTAGGGCAATTTATGTTACTTAAACAATGGCTTGCCAAGGATTCACGAAGGTCCTATAAATATAAATCTGAAGAGCTTTAATGACTTACCACACTGGATGGGAATATGAATATAAATCTGAAGCTAGCTATTATTACTTACCACACTGGATGGGATCACACAACTCCTCCTATAATTAATATAAATCTGAAAAGCTATAATGACTTACCACACTGGATGGGATCACACAACTCCTCCTATAATTAATATAAATCTGAAGAGCTATTATGACTTACCACACTGGATGGGATCACACAACTCCTCCTGACTGAGCACATCTTTACACTGTCTGATGGAGTCTAATGCTTTAATACAAGTCCTGTTCCGAGCACGCTGGCACAGATCAGAGTATTCACACCGGGTCCACTTACCCCACTCAGACACACTGGGATCTGGAAATGCAAGGAAATGCAAAACTTTACCAACGGTTTTGAAATAGATATACCTTCCCTCAGATGCCTTTTGTTAAAGGGAGTATCTAATAAATGATTGCAGGTTTCAGACATCAAGAAACTTACCACAGTCATCAGGGTTGCAAGTTTGGGTAAATTCATTATTTCCACTACACGTTGAAAACTTGCTGCTGTTCTCACATGTCCTGTTTTGAGTCTTGGAACAGACCTTTGACACTTTATCAATTGTACAGTTGGAGAAATTACTCCATTCACTCCATTCAGGTTCTGTGGAAATTAACGTTTATATGATGATAATATATACACTTTATTTTTTAACTGTAAGCTATCACACTCACTCTGAAGTTGAAACAAGGAATGGAAATATTTGGAAATATTTTAATTAACCTTGGACCCGCAGTCCTCTAAGTCAGATAATGATTTAGATGAATTGTATAGTTACATTAAATACTAACCAAGAACATCGATGGGGAGAGATCTTTCTATTGAGTAATTGTCACTTGAATATGTAGCAGTGCAAACTAAATTAAATGTTTTTTCAACTTTGAATTTCAATTTTGATTCATGCCCACTGACAGATGTGATGCCCTCTTCTTTATTACAGGTAATAACACAATCATCTCCCGAAGTCATAATTTCTATGTCTACAACCTGACCCTTGTACAGTGGTGTTGATGGTGATTTAGTCATGCTCAATTCTCGAAAATAAAGAGTTACATCATTACTGGAAATATTATTTATCTCACACCTATACGTTTCACTGGGTTTTTCATATGGAGGATTTAAATCAAAAATGAACGAAGTTTTGTTCCCATCTACAGCTGATTCAGAAAAAATTTCAGTAGGATCTTTGTCAATCTCATCAATAGTGAACCAATTTATGCGATGACTCAGTTCAGTAGAATTCTTTAGCACGCAGGTCAAGGTCAAAGATTCAGTTGCTAAATGCCAATCCTTTGATGCAGCCAAATCTGCAATGATCATTGATCAATTCTCAAAATGATTTCTAGCCAATCAATCAAAACCTCTAAGGGCTGTTAGTTTGACTAAGAAAGTTATAAAATATCATAAGCTCCATCATAAATTAATCTTAAATTTTTCTGTTGCAATTGTTGAAAAATCCATAGATTTGCCATTCAAAATTATGTTTCATGTTAATTTACTTACCACTGAACTATAAAACATATCATGATTACATTGGGTTGATTGAAGCTAGCTACCAAAACATATATAAAGATATCAAAAAAAGGGAACATACCAACAGTAGAACTTGCTTCAATCAGGTAGGCTTCAGTAAGTGCAATGAACAATAAGAAACATCGCATCTTTGGGAAATTCGAATTATAGCATCATTTATCATAATCATAATATATTATGTTTATTTTGACAAGTTTAATAATTTTGAATGGTAGTGTTTAAAATTGGCGAAGTTCGAGGTGCTGCATAGCAGTGCCAAGTGTTTGCAGGCCCAAAAGGCCTGCTATTGATATATAGAATGGACAGGTAATAACCATACAATTAAAATGATTATAAAATTAAAATGATAATAAAATTAAAATTTGTCAAGGTAAGGTACATGAAATGACAAAAGGGGAAGTCCTTTAAAAGTAAACAAACCGAAAATTACATCTTGACATATTCAAGTTCTGAGCTTGATCATTCTGTCAATATATTACAATAGATCTTCACCAGAATTACATTAGATAATTCTTTACATATAAAGAAATGTTTCTTCACAATTGGAAAAATAATATCTCTCACATAGTGGTTAGTATTTCCTCGTTAGTATCAGCTGTGGTCCCACTCTGCAACTCTTCTAGACTTGCAGAAAGGCTTGAACCCTGTGTGTGAAACGCATTACACTTTCTACACTTACACCTCTCCATGTTCCTAGTGACATTCTGCTAAGGCGAGGTTAGTCCGTGCTGTAATACACTACCTGAATATCAGGTGTTTATAATAAGGAATAATTGGTAGTCAGCATAATAACATTAGCTATCAGAGGAGGCTGGAGGGTGTGTCCGTTTTTTCAGACAACTCAAACAGCAAAAGACCTTATAAAGTGATAAACACTTTAATCAATTCTAGTTTTGAAGTTTTTGTACAAGTTTAAGTGCTTCTAATTTTCTAAGCTCTAATGTCCAAAGTGACAGCTCATTCAATTGTATTTCATCACCAATAACAACCCAAATCCTCAGTTTCATTATTAGTGCCATTCAATACCCAAAACATTGGATTCCTTACTGCTTTACTGCATCTAAAAACTGTAAATTAAAAGTCCCAAGAGGAATTCTATGGACCATGGACCATGGTGTAGTAATACAGTGAGTCTGGGTAAAAATGTCGAGCCCAGAAGGGGCAAGCTATTATAACAAACCGTATTACATAATAATAGTAACACTGCAACCACTATAAGGGACGAACATATTTCAATAAGATTTGTTTCAAAAGCCACTTGTTTTAGCAGTTTTGCAACAAAATATGTGCGTCCTTGCTAGCATTTGTAGTATTACATCCCACATTCTCCTGTACAACTGTAAGTAACTGTTTAAAAACAATTTGAAAAATTATTATTAAGAATTATCAAATCTCTTACTATTCTTACTATAAGAACAGTGCCCAATGATCACCATACATTTATGGATTTGTTTGACAATTTCAACAAACTTGGATCATGTTTAGCAATGATTCTCCACTTGTCCTTCAACTGAACATTGCTTTTATGCTTGAGCCCATATCTTCGGTCATATCTAATGGACTGCCAGTCTCCTGACCCATGATGTTTCACTGCATCAATTAAGTTTTTAGTTTCCTCTTCTGTCCATTTTTTTCTTGGAACTTTCTGTTTGGAATCTGGTGGCATTGAAGTTAAAGTTACATCCTCATCACTGCTGTGCCACAAAAGGTCGTTTGGATCAACAACAATTTCTTCAGCATCTACTGGGGGTGATCTAGAACGAAGTATTTCTTCCCATGTAGAAGCTTTCTTTGCAGATGCGTTTTCATCACTTGCAAGCATAGACTGGGGTCGGGTGTTATTGCAATCCTGTATTTCATCTAGATTTTCACAGCTTGGATCCATTTGGGGTGATGTGTTCAGACCATCCTCAATTTCACCAGAATGTTCTCTACTTCCAAGCCTTTGAGGCTGTTTGTTATCATCATTTGATGAAGCTTCTGTATCCTTGGGTTTGCCACACATGTAATGAAAAAATTTAAGCCCAAAGCAAAACACACTGACGAATTCCTTGTACAAGTTGTTGAAGAAATCTGGCATTTCCTCAATGAATGCATATAAATCTTCCTTAGTTCTGAAGAATTCCTTGTTGACAAAATAATATTTCTTGAACTTGACATTAGTTTCACAACATTCAATAACACAGCAAATTCGTGCTACATATTTTGAAAAATATTCATCAGACAGGCTAACAAAATCAAATGTTTGAATTGGAGGGTTTACTTTCATCTCTATTTGGAAAGTACGGAGCTTGAAATATGTATTAAACATCAGTTTACTTGCCATGAAATCAGGGTATGTGGGATGATCACTATCACCTTGGAAAGTTTCAAACAATTCATCCAGATATTGGAATGTTTCACTTTCCAGAGTATGGAACTCATCTACATCATTTTCATCATTGATATTTTCTGTTGTTTCAAGTACTCTCTTCAAGATCTCATGGAGTTCAAGGCGCTTCTTCAGAAGAAATGGAACTTCTTGCATTGGTAATGATGAAAACTCTTCATCAATTTCCATTGAAACACGCTTTGCTCCTTGATGATCACGATTTGCCAGCCTTACTAAATACTGAAAGCACAACAAATCAATCCTATTCCACTTTTTGTCCTTTTTCAGAGCCATTGGTGCCTGAATCAGAATGAATTTTATTCCACATCTGAGTTCAGATACTCTGGTAATAAATAAGGTGTAAAATGCAATCAAAATTCTCCATCCCAGATGCAAAATAAAATATCAAATATAAATCTGGGAAATTTTAGATATAATCAGTTTTATAATCAGATATAAAATAAAACATATTGAAATCCTGGCCCAAAATTGCACTTAATGGAAAAAATCTATATCATGTGATTTTGACTGCTTTCTGTAGTTTTTTGCACAAAATATTGATCAAGCCACTTTCTGGGACTCTCTATGGTGGAGAAATGCCAAAAATTGTTGTTTGCTGAGGTGCAGCTGACTTACTTGTGAAAAATTATAACTTGGCTCAGAAAGGTCATAAAGACTTCAGCTTGTGATGAAAGGAAGCAATGGCTTTTTTTGATAATCTTTTACTGGGCATGAGCTATATGTATGGTTTTTAAGCTACGCCCTCGACCTAACGGTGTGCGCGCATGCTTTTTAAGCTGCAAGCACGCCCATACGATGTGCGCGCACGCTTTTTAAGCTGCGCGCGACCTTACGGTATGCGCGCATGCTTTTTAAGCTGTGCGCATGACCTTATGGTGTGCAAGCACGCTTGTCGCTTTTTAAGCTGCGCGCACAACTTTACGGTTTGCGCACACGCTTTTTATGCTGCGCGCACAACCTTAAAGTGTGAGCAAACGCTTTCTAAGCTGCGTGCAAGACCTTACGGTGTGCACGCATGCTTTTCAACGACCTTACGGTGCGCGCGCACGCTTTTTTAAGCCGCGAACATGACTTAACGGTGCGCGCGTGCTTTTCAAGCTGCGCACACGACCCTACGGTGTGCATTTACGCTTATCAAGCTGCACGTACGACCTTACGGTGTGCGTTCACGCTCTTCAAGCCGTGCGCACGATCTTACGGTGTGCGCACGTGCTCTTAAAACTGCACGCACAACCTAAAAGTGTGCGCGCATGCTTTTCAAGCAGCGCGCACACTCTAAGCAGTGCGCGCACGACCTTAAGCAGTGCGCACACACTTTTAAGCTATGCGCACGACCTTAAGCAGTGCGCGCACGCTTCTTAAGCTGCGCACACGACCTTAAGCAGTGCGCACATGCATTTTGAGCTGCGCGCACGACCTTAAGCACTGCGCGCACGTTTTTTGAGCTGCGCGCACTATCTTAAGCAGTGCGCGCACGCTTTAAAGCTGCGCGCATGACCTTACAGCGTGCGCGCATGCCACAGTAAGGGCCAGGTTAGGTTACAGGTTAGGCTAGGCTAGGCTAGGCTAGGCTAGGCCAGGCTAGGCCAGGCCAGGTTAGGCTAGGCTAGGCCAGCCAGGCCAGGCCAGGCCAGGCCAGGCCAGGCCAGGCCAGGCCAGGCCAGGCCAGGGCCAGGCCAGGCCAGGCCAGGCCAGGCCAGGCCAGGCCAGCCAGGCCAGGCCAGGGGCCAGGGCCAGGCCAGGGCCAGGCCAGCCAGGGCCAGGCCAGGCCAGGCCAGGCCAGGCCAGTGCCAGGCCAGGCCAGGCCAGGCCAGGCCAGGCCAGGCCAGGCCAGGCTTGTGGCCAGGCCAGGCCAGGCCAGGCCAGGCCAGGCCAGGGCCAGGCCAGGCCAGGCCAGGCCAGGCCAGGCCAGGCCAGGCCAGGCCAGGCCAGGCCAGCCAGGCCAGGCCAGGCCAGGCCAGGCCGAGGCCAGGCCAGGCCAGGCCAGGCCAGGCCAGGCAGGGCCAGGCCAGGCCAGGCCAGGCCAGGCCAGGCAGGGGCCAGGCCAGGCCAGGGCCAGGCCAGGCCAGGCCAGGCCAGGCCAGGGCCAGGCCAGGCCAGGCCAGGCCAGGCCAGGCCAGGCCAGGCCGAACAGCTAAATTTGACGAATTCTTTGCTCTTTTATATTTAGTTATCAACAGATGCACAAGAATAACATGGGTGATTGAGTTTTCCAGATCAATAGGTCAGGCTTTAAGCAACAAAAGGGCTTTATTCCACCCGATCACAGGCTTTTATATTTAAATTAAACAGTGGGGCCAATCCTTAAGAGGATTGGGGTAGTTCTCTTGTAATTCTGGCCCATGCCCCAAAACATGGCTTTAAACATTTAAAAGATCACATTTTCCTCGTTTCTGTGATTTCAAAACAGCCTTAAACCTCTTTATAGTAATTTAGCACGATATGATGGCCAACATAAGAAACATAATTAGTTGATTGAATTAACTAATTGGAAAATGGAAGATCTCTCATACATAATTCCAACTGAGTAACTGACATAATTCCCTAGACAACCAATGAAATGCGCTGATTTGTACCACTGCAACCACGGGCCTTTAATTCACCCAATCGCAGGCCTTATTTCACCCAATCTGAGGCCTTGATTTCCCGTAATCTCAGGCCTTGATTTCCCGTAATCTCAGGCTGCAGGTCAGCGGAATGTCCAAGTCTCAGAGAGGGCTGTATTGGTGCTGTGCTCGCGATGACAAATTGGATAGGAAGGAGTGCTCGATGGGGTACAGCCTGAGCATGCCAGGTTAGTCCCCATGTAAGATTATACTGTGTATTAATTATGTTCATAATATACACATATTTAATGACTGTAACAGTGTTGTATTCAGTACACTACAGTATACTAGTAGTGGCTGGTATAGTAACGTCCGTCTACTTACAATGTACAATGTATAATGTATACATAAAATGTATACATATAATGAATACATATAATGTATACATAAAATGTATACGTATAATGTATACATATAATGTATACATATAATGTATAATGCGTAGCATTAAACATTCTGCAGAGTTGCAGGTACAATGAATACATACAAACTACCCAGCTACAGCGCATAGTTCCTCAATAATTTACCAACTGGTGGAATTCTTTTAAGATCATCCTTACCTCATTTAATAATGCAGTTAATTTGCTGCGCCCGGCGTTTGAATGTTTTGAGTTTTCGTATTCAAGCAATTTCTGAATTCAAGCAATTACTGAATTCATCAAGCAATTACTGAATTCAAGCAATTACTGAATTCAAGCAATTATCTCAAAAATGTGACGTGTAAATCAGTGTCTCAGAGAAATACCTGAATGAAGAGTGAGTGAGTGAAATGACATTGGAGTGATGCAAAGTACCAACGTTAGATGTTACTGCTAGGCCCTTTTAGGCTGAAACTAGATACAGTAACTTATAAATAGGTTAATATTTGATCCCTGCTTTCTCCCATCGAAATATGGTGTAGTTCGTTGAAAGGTGGAATGGCTGAAAGTTTCAATAATCCTTGTTTTCAGAAAACAGGCAAAGGAAGTACCTGATCATAACGATCTCAGTGATAGTGTTGCTGCTGCTAGGTCTCATTCTCTACATCACATGGTTAGCATTTTATTGGAAAGATTTAGATTTTAAATAAATTATAGTCTGCACCTTCCTAAGCAGCCCGAAGTTCTACTATTTTCATTTTTCTAAGCCATGAATTAAAACCCTGAGCCACTCTGTGCCAAATGTGCACGTGCAAATCACAACTAGACTTGGCATCCATAGCAACGATGAAGGTTTAGCATCAAAAATATAATTGTGTGGCTGTCTAATAATTTAAAAGGAGGTTAAAATTCTACTCTAATTAAGGTAGTGCAGATTCAATCAGGTAATGTTAATGTAAATCAAATCGAATGCGTAACGATTGAGACTTTTTTGATCGATTATTTTAAATTTTTCAATGTGTTACCAAGAATCTGTAACTAAGATTGGATAAAGATTTGGATGTTTGCTGTGAAGGAAAGCATGTCATCCGAACATTTGATACGGAACCTGAACAATTAGTAGCAAATTTATGCTGTGTGTAGTATGTCACTATTTGAGTGTATTTCAGTGTTCACACTGTATCTCACTCTGAAATGGAACGCGCGACCACAATTTCATGGACACCATTGCGCGCGCCGCGCGCTCTCTAATTCTGTGCGCTTTATTTATAAATTTGGAGGGTGGGGTCATTGACCTAATTCCTGAGGTTTAACACAATGACGTTGCTGCAAATACGTTCTCAACATTTCAGTGCCCATACAAATAAGATGAATGGTTTCAAACGAAGGATGAGATGCGTTTTTACCGGCGGCCACACCAAACTCTACAACGGCTTTGAGCCCTACGGCACAGGTCAAGCCATACAGCGGTCACATTCCTACCTCAAGAGGTTGTCGAGGTAAAGCAATGCTTTCTAATCAATTATACATCTTGTAATTCATTTCATCTTGTAATAAGTTTTCAATTCGCCAATATCTGATCTGGGGTTGTGTTATGAAACACACTTTAGCAACACATTTTGAAGGGTTTAGCAGGGATTGCAGATGACACAATATCTGAGTTATTTCCCTGCAGGTCACACCCCCTCTCTAAAACTGAGTTGGCGGCTGTTGTCGTGAAAATTGCGAGTTCAGTCGACGCCAACGCGGAATGCAACGACTCCGACCTCGGTTAGGACCCACATTTTTCTTAAATCTTCTTGATTTGAAGCCCGGTTACTTGGATTTGATTTGATTGAGATAAGAACACTCCATGTTTTCAGCTTGATCAGTATCATGGCTGGCTTACAATTCTCTCAGCTTTACAATTCTCACAGCATTACAATTCTCACAGCATTACAATTCTCTCAGCTTTACAATTCTCACAGCATTACAATTCTCTCAGCATTACAATTCTTTCAGCGACAGAGTTCGAGAGCGTCCCAAACAACAGTATCACCGTTAACAAAACGCCCGTCGGAACGGAAAGTAAAAACAGGTACTTCTCTTCCTTTCTATAAGATTCATTCTATACCCTGGACAAAGTGTCTCTGGGTTTGGTGAATAGGAGACCAAATTAACGTCTGAGTGATGTGAGCTCCATCTCAAGCGATTATTACCCCTCCAAATTAACGTCTCATTTCTCAAGCTATTATCATCCCATCCAAACCACAGGTATCTGAATGTGTTGCCTAACGCACACTCCCGGGTCCCACTGCCTGAAATCGGGAAGGATCCTACCTCCGTCTACATCAACGCGAACTACATCAGGTGATGTAGCTCAATCGCTAATACTCATCAACGCTAACTAGTTAATTGTACAGGCCAGTTCCTAATGTGATCAAGCTATAATTTCTAATACTAATAGGGGGTGGAAGCTAGTTCCTAATGTGATCTAGCTATAATTTCTAATACTAATAGGGGGTGGAAGCAAGTTCCTAATGTGATCTAGCTATAATTTCTAATACTAATAGGGGGTGGAAGCTAGTTCCTAATGTGATCTAGCTATAATTTCTAATACTAATAGGGGGCTGGAAGCTAGTTCCTGGCCGTGATCTAGCTATAATTTCTAATACTAATAGGGGTGGAAGCTAGTTCCTAATGTGATCTAGCTATAATTTCTAATACTAATAGGGGCTGGAAGCTAGTTCCTAATGTGATCTAGCTATAATTTCTAATACTAATAGGGGCTGGAAGCTAGTTCCTAATGTGATCTAGCTATAATTTCTAATACTAATAGGGGCTGGAAGCTAGTCCCTCATGTGATCAAGCTATAATTTCTAATACTAATAGGGGCTGGAAGCTAGTCCCTCATGTGATCAAGCTATAATTTCTAATACTAATAGGGGCTGGAAGCTAGTTCCTAATGTGATCTAGCTATAATTTCTAATACTAATAGGGGCTGGAAGCTAGTTTCTAATGTGATCTAGCTATAATTTCTAATACTAATAGGGGGTGGAAGCAAGTTCCTAATGTGATCAAGCTATAATTTCTAATACTAATAGGGGGTGGAAGCTAGTTCCTAATGTGATCTAGCTATAATTTCTAATACTAATAGGGGGTGGAAGCAAGTTCCTAATGTGATCAAGCTATAATTTCTAATACTAATAGGGGGTGGAAGCAAGTTCCTAATGTGATCAAGCTATAATTTCTAATACTAATAGGGGGTGGAAGCAAGTTCCTAATGTGATCTAGCTATAATTTCTAATACTAATAGGGGCTGGAAGCTAGTTCCTAATGTGATCAAGCTATAATTTCTAATACTAATAGGGGCTGGAAGCTAGTTCCTAATGTGATCAAGCTATAATTTCTAATACTAATAGGGGGTGGAAGCTAGTTCCTAATGTGATCTAGCTATAATTTCTAATACTAATAGGGGCTGGAAGCAAGTTCCTAATGTGATCTAGCTATAATTTCTAATACTAATAGGGGCTGGAAGCTAGTTCCTAATGTGACCAAGCTATAATTTCTAATACTAATAGGGGCTGGAAGCTAGTTCCTAATGTGATCTAGCTATAATTTCTAATACTAATAGGGGCTGGAAGCTAGTTCCTAATGTGATCTAGCCATAATTTCTAATACTAATGGGGGCTGGAAGCTAGTCCCTAATGTGATCAAGCTATAATTTCTAATACTAATAGGGGCTGGAAGCTAGTCCCTAATGTGATCAAGCTATAATTTCTAATACTAATAGGGGGTGGAAGCTAGTTCCTAATGTGATCTAGCTATAATTTCTAATACTAATAGGGGCTGGAAGCTAGTTCCTAATGTGATCTAGCTATAATTTCTAATACTAATAGGGGCTGGAAGCAAGTTCCTAATGTGATCAAGCTATAATTTCTAATACTAATAGGGGGTGGAAGCTAGTCCCTAATGTGATCAAGCTATTATTCCCAACAGGGGGTACAAGCTAGTCCCTAAAGAGTACATCGCAACACAGGGGCCCATGCCTTCAACTGCAGGGGATTTCTGGCGAATGATTTGGAATGAGGTTGGTACCTTTCGACGAGCGCTTCAACTATGATTATTCAAATCTTTTGGTTGGGGCACCCTCATGTTTCATGAATGATTTTATATAGGGCAAATGACAATGTATAATTTGTTGTGTATACTATTTGTGATTTTAAATAAAAATAAAAGTATACGAATATAGGAATGACTTCCATCTTGAGTTTTCGGAATTCAGTTAATTTGTCCTACGTTGAAGGATCTATTTTGCGCGCGCGAGTACGATGACATTTCGGAGAAGAGGCGCGCAGCAAACAAACAGGGGAGCATAGCATGTGCAACACTCAGCCTAGCATGCGGGAACAGCCAGCATAGCATGCGGGAACAGTCAGCATAGCATGCGGGAACAGCCTGGTAAAGTCACAACTTTTCTTCAGGAGTGCCGCATCATTGTGATGACGACAGGGATAATAGAGAACAACCGGATGAAGTGCAGTTTGTACTGGCCCTTGCCAGCGAGGACCAAGCAGGTGGGGTGGATATTTTGATGCTTGCTTTATTGACGGATATTTGATAGCTTGCTTTATTGACCGATAGGTTTGCGAATCCTGAACCGTAGCACGTCTTGACATGGGACCTTTAACACTTCTTGGTTAGACATTTAATTTATGCGAATTTGAAACCTTTTCAGAAGTGTCAACTGAGTTTGGGACATTTAAGATCACTCAAAAAGATATGTATCCTGGAAAATCGTTCACCATTTCCATCCTCGAACTGCGGAACAAAGCGGGAGAGAGTGGAGAAGAGGAGTCCAGAATACTCTACCACATCTGGTGAGAACCAATTATAACATGATAACATAGTCACATGGTAACATAGACATCATGGTAACATAGACACCATGGTAACATAGACATCATGGTAACATAGATACCATAGGAGGCAGAGAGTCCAGAATACTCTACCACATCTGGTGAGAACCAATTATAACATGATAACATAGTCACCATGGTAACATAGACATCATGGTAACATAGACACCATGGTAACATTGCCACCATGGTAACATAGATACCATAGGGAGAGTGGAGAAGAGGAGTCCAGAATACTCTACCACATCTGGTGAGAACCAATTATAACATGATAACATAG
This sequence comes from Beroe forskalii, assembly GCA_011033025.1. NCBI lineage: Eukaryota > Metazoa > Ctenophora > Nuda > Beroida > Beroidae > Beroe > Beroe forskalii. The sequence goes on along the minus strand of WFMF01000412.1, from coordinate 36,873 downwards.
TCACCATGGTAACATAGACATCATGGTAACATAGACACCATGGTAACATAGACATCATGGTAACATAGATACCATAGGGAGACTGGAGAAGAGGAGTCCAGAATACTCTACCACATCTGGTGAGAACCAATTATAACATGATAACATAGTCACCATGGTAACATAGACATCATGGTAACATAGACACCATGGTAACATTGTCACCATGGTAACATAGATACCATAGGAGGTGGAGAAGAGGTCAGAATACTCTACCACATCTGGTGAGATGGAATCGTGCGCGCAGCTGAAAAAAGCGTGTGGGCATACTGGCAAGGTCGTGCGCGCAGCAAAAGCGTGCGCCTACCATCAAATCTTGTTCGCCTTAAAAAAGCGTATTGCACGGTAAAATCGTTGGTGCAGCTTTAAAAGCATGCGCGCACACAGTAAGGTCGTGCGCGCAGTTAAAAAACCATAGATCCAACTCATGCCCAGTAAAAGATGATTAAAAAAGCCATTGTTGTGTTTGGTGCCTTGCATCAAAGCATGGTAATGATGCAGAGCATAAAACTCATCATGCAGGTGTTAAAAATGTCCTGTAATCAGCAGAGAAATAAATCGGCGTCGATGTGATCAACGGAGCAGAAACAAATTGCCTATTCAAGACTAAGAGTAGCATGTTTTTATGCTCAATCAATCTGTAATAAAGTTTGTGGGACATTGGAATTGCTGAAGGAAAGAAATATTGATATTTGTTGTTTAACAGAAACTTGGCTCAAGGCAAAAGATAAAGCAATATTATCAGAAATTCATGATTTTGGTTTTGAAATCATAAGCTGTCCTCAAAGGGGAAAAGGAGGTGGGGTAGCATTTTTGTTTGACCCTAAAAGAATTTCTGTGGATAGGCACATGTCAAGGGTTTTAAATCATTTGAAGACTCAGAGTGTTTGATTAAAACAGCCAAAGTTCCAACAAGAGTCTGTGCTATTTATAGAATTACATGTGCAAAATATAAAAGCAACTATGAAGAGACCAAAATTGTTAAGTTAACCCTAACCCTAACCTGTGTGCGCAGATCTATTGCTAAACATTTATATCACTGTTTGTGTCGCGATCCTAAGCCCTCATAGGTGTGTGTACGTGCTGCGTGCTTCTGAGGAAGTGCGCCACGCGATGATAACAGGGGTATACGTGTTTAGCAAGTGTCATGTGGTGCGCTTCCTTAGGGTTGCCCTAACCAGGACCTTGGTTTCGCACACAGCACCTTAGGGAAGTGTGCTGTGCAGTGTACACACACCTATGTTGGGTTATGAACAGATCTTCATATAAACGTTGACTGCGGGCACGTGAACATTTGGTTAGATGAATGTGGGCACAAATGTGGTTGTAGGAGTATTTTTTACTTTTGGTAAGCAAAATGTTGCTCGTGTGCATCTTCAGCTGCAAGACATGAAAGCACCTGCACCATCCTAATTGTGTGGCGCAGCAACGTTCTCCATTTTTAGACATCACATTTGTCACCTAAAAAGTCCAAAGAAACGGACAGACTTTGCATGTAAACAATGCAGGCTTAGAAAGTGCACTAATTCAGAAATTTAGCTACTAGCGTGCGCTAGAAACAGTGTGTTGTGTGCACTAAGAAAACTCTAATCACCAAACTGTTGCAATATATTAGAAAACAACCAATATTAAGAATGATTATCTGAGATTAAATACCATTTTAAATCAATACTACTAGTTATAAATGATGCACATTGCGCAAGTTGATGATAGCTCCACAATCAAGCTCTAATAGCAGTTGGACTTTGTTTTAATTTAACATTTTTTACTGCATTTTTTCTTGACGATTCTGAGTCTCTATCACTGTATGAAACTTTGGATATAAGTGGTTTTGTCTCTGAAGGAGAAATGCTCTCATCTTGATTTGTTGCTGGAAGGTTTGACTGAAAATGGACAATATTAAGGTTAGATGTGTAGATGATACACTGAATTACATTCTTGAAATATAGATCATACAACTCCAAGGGTCACATTGTCTAAAAGAGAAGCAAAATAATATCAACATTAGAATTTTTGTTTGCCATTCCAGGCTTGGTACAGTTTGACCCAACTTCAAGGAAAAAGTGAAATTTTGAATCACAACCAATTTTATGAAATACTAGCAGGCCCGTTCGGCGCTGTTACGCAGCATCACACTTGCAAATTTCGGTCCTATGAAGTTCAAATAAATGAAAATCTTTTTACCGCATCGAAAAATTCGAAGCAGAACCAAAGTTATTCAGGGGAATAGCGTAACAAAACCAACAAAGCAAGAAATGAAATTCACACACTTCACATGTTACCATAGTAACGCAAGCACTTCCCACTATCTGCACATGCATGCCGACACAAATCCATACACACATCGACACAGTGCCCATACACACAGTCTTCCCATTCTAATCTATGATGCTGACACAATGACCCATACACACGCCGACACAAAATCCACACACACGCCGACACGGTGTCCATACACACGGTTTTCATTAAAGATAATGAAGACTCTTGAATTATATGGGACACTAGCCAAACATCTAGATATAACAGACTTACCTTGTATTTTATAGTAGAGACGGCAATTGTGTTGATGAGTCCTACCAAAATCATTACAAGGCCAAAGATAACCATAATATTGTTGTAGCTTATGTACTCATATAGAACACCTCCAACTGCATTTCCTGCTCCCTGAGGAAATGTTGAAATGTCAATAAGCTGATCTCCACTCACAAACTTAACACAAAAATATCAAAATTCCCCGAAAAAAATCCTGAGGGGTGGGGTGCCTCTGGAAACACAAGGAAATGCCAAGTTTTTGAAAATTAAGTTTTGGCTATAACATCTCGTCTGATCTGTATTTTTTCAAAATTAACTTTTCTCTGGAAGATTCAGAAGGGAAATGTCTCAGCTTCTCACATGCACAGGCTCAAAAGCAGTTTTTGCTCATCATTCTGTTCCTGAGCATTTGAGGACATATGTTTTGTATTTTAATTGTATTGTAATGTTGATAAAAAATAAATTTCTTTCTCTAAAATTTCTTTTTCTAAAGTTTATCAACCAGTTGTATACTAACATGGCGTTGTGCTTTCTTTCATCACAAGCTGAAGTCTTTATGACCTTCCTGAGCCAAGTTATAATTTTTCACAGGTCAGTCAGCTGCACCTCAGTAAAATTAAACAATTTTTTGGCATTTCTCCACCATAGAGAGTCCCAGAAAGTTGCTTGATCAATATTTTGGGCAAAAAAACTACAGAAAGCAGTCAAAATCACATGGTATAGATTTTTTTTCCATTGAGTGCAATTTTGGGCCAGGATTTCAATATGTTTTATTTTTTATCTGATTTTAAAACTGATTATATCTAAAATTTTCCAGATTTATATTTGATATTTTATTTTGCATCTGGGATGGAGAATTTTGATTGCATTTTACACCTTATTTATTACCTGAGTATCTGAACTCAGATGTGGAATAAAATTAATTCTGACTGAGGCACCAATGGCTCTGAAAAAGGACAAGAAGTGGAATAGGATTGATTTGTTGTGCTTTCAGTATTTAGTAAGGCTGGCAAATCGTGATCATCAAGGAGCAAAGTGTGTTTCAATGGAAATTGATGAAGAGTTTTCATCATTACCAATGCAAGAAGTTCCATTTCTTCTGAAGAAGCGCCTTGAACTCCATGAGATCTTGAAGAGAGTACTTGAAACAACAGAAAATATCAATGATGAAAATGATGTAGATGAGTTTCGTACTCTGGAAAATGAAACATTCCAATATCTGGATGAATTGTTTGAAACTTTCCAAGGTGATAGTGATCATCCCACATACCCTGATTTCATGGCAAGTAAACTGATGTTTAATACATATTTCAAGCTCCGTGGTTTCCAAATAAAGTTGAAAGTAAACCCTCCAATTCAAACATTTGATTTTGTTAACCTGTCTGATGAATATTTTTCAAAATATGTAGCACGAATTTGCTGTGTTATTGAATGTTGTGAAACTAATGTCAAGTTCAAGAAATATTATTTTGTCAACAAGGAATTCTTCAGAACTAAGGAAGATTTATATGCATTCATTGAGGAAATGCCAGATTTCTTCGACAACTTGTACAAGGAATTCGTCAGTGTGTTTTGCTTTGGGCTTAAATTTTTTCATTACATGTGTGGCAAACCCAAGGATACAGAAGCTTCATCAAATGATGATAACAAACAGCCTCAAAGGCTTGGAAGTAGAGAACATTCTGGTGAAATTGAGGATGGTCTGAACACATCACCCCGAATGGATCCAAACAGTGAAAATCTAGATGAAATACAGGATTGCAATACCACCCGACCCCAGTCTATGCTTGCAAGTGATGAAAATGCATCTGCAGATGACAAAACATTCGATACCTCTTCCATGGAGATCACAGATTTTGCTGAAAGCCAAGAGAAATCAGCTCTGTCAGACCCTCAACCTCCTGGACCAAGTAAACCAAAGAAAGCTTCTACATGGGAGGAAATACTTCGTTCTAGATCACCCCCAGTAGATGCTGAAGAAATTGTTGTTGATCCAAACGACCTTTTGTGGCACAGCAGTGATGAGGATGTAACTTTAACTTCAATGCCACCAGATTCCAAACAGAAAGTTCCAAGAAAAAAATGGACAGAAGAGGAAACTAAAAACTTAATTGATGCAGTGAAACATCATGGGTCAGGAGACTGGCAGTCCATTAGATATGACCGAAGATATGGGCTCAAGCATAAAAGCAATGTTCAGTTGAAGGACAAGTGGAGAATCATTGCTAAACATGATCCAAGTTTGTTGAAATTGTGAAACAAATCCATGAATGTATGGTGATCATTGGGCACTGTTCCTATAGTAAGAACAGTAAGAATAGTAAGAGATTTGATAATTCTTAATAATAATTTTTCAAATTGTTTTTAAACAGTTACTTAATTGTTACTTCTATTGTTTATGTTCATAATATTTTATCGCTCATTATATTAAATTTGCAATCAATGAGAGGCAGTAGGTATTTCTTGGTTTTAAGATATAATATTATTTTCGCTGTTAGTATAATAATATCATATTCAACATTTTACTGTATGATAGCATTTTTAAGGCCAGATTACTTCAAAATGAATTCATGATGGCACAATAGGGTTATTCAATCCTTAATTCAAATAGATTTTTGGGTCCGTAAACATAAAAATAAATAACTTGGAATTTGAAACGAAGATTAATATTTGAAGCCAAGATTTTGTCATTCCATCATTTTAACCAGTGATTTCAGTCCCTCCTACCAATGCAATTCCGACATTTTAAGCAAACTTTAAGCATACAGGGGCAGATATCCCGAGCATTCCTAGAAAAACTTGAACGTCCAGTTGGCTTTTAAATCTTTATATTATATGATTCGGTCATTTTCAGCCTCAACCATAAATTAAGACTTATTCATAGTAATATTATTGATCATGACCCTATTAAATTATCTTAATTTATATGATGTTTAAATAATATTATGTTCATTAACGTTCGATGTGCTAATTGCTACATGTGTGATGAAGTAATTGAGAATCAAATTTTGTACATAATTATTTTATTCTATTTTTATCTTTATTATTGAACTGATTCTCATTTAGAAAGAATCAATACAATAAAATTGATTGAATTGGCATCGCTGTTGAGTCTTTTTTTCTGGTTTTGCCCACAATATTCTCACCATCTAATAATCTAATATTCAACATTCCACATTCTGATATATTATACTAAGGGTATTTCATAATGATTTGCACTTGGATCATAGATCAAGACCTGTAAGAGTAAATGAAAAAATATCGCTTGAGCTATAATTTTCAGACAATTTTACGTTAGAAACAGTCATTCGTCATAACTTTATCGTAGAATAAACAGCCGATTGAAGTATCTTTCGATTTCTGATTACATCAACGCTTTGTGTCACTGTTAACAAAATAATTTTCCCATGTGATGGAACGAACATAACTCAAATTGTGGTAGTCTGATCTTAAAAATTTTTATACCAATTCAAGGTATAAATAACACAAACTAAAAGTATATTCAAATTCGATATAAAACGGCAAAGTTATGAATTTTTAATCGATACCATTTAGAAAGTTCATAAATTTTGAAGAAGGCGGACTATAAAAATTCGTATCTGGTGCATTTTAAGGGTTAGGTTACTCATTTTTACAGCATTTGTGGTGCTTGATATGTTCAACATATGTTTGAAACGAGACGTATATGCAACCATAGTGGAACAAGTTATGAACATTTTTATGCATTTTGGGTTAAAAAGCTACGAAATTTCCTGGCCTCAATTTTCTAACAGCGAGTTTGGGATTTTCGTGATTCCTCTTTGGTTCTGGTATATTCCTTTGAAAATTCTTCTCTTAGATCAAAATTATAAGCTCTACAACATGGTGAAGTCCTCATGAGTCTAACTAGTCAGCACAAAAAGATACAGAGTGATTTCTATCACTCTAAGGGGATTTTAGGTGATGCAAAGCGGCATAACATGCTTCAGTACTTTATTTATCTGTTCAAGAACCTCTGAAGCTCCTAGAACCCTGCCGAGCGGCAACAAATACCGGAGTGGTTCCTATTACAAGTTGCGATAGTCGTTTTTCAGTTTCGTTATTCTGACAGGCATTTATTGCTTACATGCAAATCATTATGAAATGCACTAGTATAATTTATATATTCTTAAAAAGTAATACCAACGATTCAACATTACCCTAACCCGTAATCTAAATAGTTCATGCATGGATATAGAGTATAGACTCATATGGAACGCACTTCGCAAGACAAGTTTGGAATTTATGAGACAGTTAACAAGTATTCCCTACAAGTGACGACTTGCAGGTACGTTGAATGTTTTGTATGTGTTTTATGAAGAGGATTGTCACCAGATTAAGAGTCTGACAGTAGAATGTGGGGCGCCCCAACCAATTGGTTCTCGTAAGAGTACCACCACCTGGCACCCAGGTAAGGGGTTTCTAGTATGCCCAGTAGTGCAGCCAGGTGGGTCCCTGCGGAACTTTCTGTGGAATTGCCATCCATCCCCGAAAGGGGATGTGATGGTCAGTTGGATATTGCACTAAAAAATGGTCCATGGTATTATTGGCATTTAGAATTCCTCTTCGAACTTTTGATTCACGGTTTTTGGGATACCGTAAATTGGCTTCAGAAATGTCACTTTGGGTATTAGACCTTAGAAAATTGGAAGAACTTAATCGTGAACTTAAGACTTCAAATCTTGAATTGATATTGTTAATTACTGTATTAGATATTTTGCTGTTTTCGCTGAGTTGTCTGATATTGGAGTAGTGGATTACAGCTGTAAACACGGACTAACCTCGCCTAAGCAGAATGTCACTAGGAAGATGGAGAGGATGTAGGAAGTGTAATCCGTTTCACACGCTGGGTTCAGGCCTTTCCACAAGTCTAGAAGGGTTGCCAGCGCAGGACCACAGCTGATACCAAACGCACTTGCTGAGAAAAACTCTGTTATTATCAAGAAATCGCTCCTTTTTCAGAGTTATGCATATTCTTGCATAAGAAATACTGTGTGAAACGACGTCTGCGCGATATTCTTTAAGAAGATTTTAGACAGTTTGTTTCGATATTATTTGCAATTATAGATTAATATGTTACTAAGCAGGCCCGTCGGCCGTCGGGCCTGCAAATAAACAGCTCACTCGGCCCTGCTACGCAGCACCTCGTTCGCAAATTTCAAGCCCCACGATTCAAATCAACTAAATACTTTTTACCGCATCAAAAATTCCAATCAGATCAAAAGTTATGAAGCTCCGAAATCAAAACAGTATTAAACAGAAATGAACGCGCGCGCAATTAATCTGCACGTGCATTTTCCCATCTGCGCGCGTTGCCATGGGGCGTGACGTACAGAAAACATACACAATCTGCGACTTTATAAGTACTTAAGTAAGACTAGCAGGCCCGTCAGGCCTGCAAATACAAAGCTCACTCGGTGCTGCTACGCAGCACCTCGTTCGCAAGATACAAATCAACTAAATACTTTTTACCGCATCAAAAAATTCCAAATAGATCAAAAGTTACGGATCAACCTTTTCAAAACAGCATTAAACAGCGATGAGCGCGCGCACAATATGTAACCATGGCAACGCGCACGCGTATATCCATACTTCACGTGGGAGCCCCAAAATGTGTCTACAAAAGGACAAAAAACGTTACAACGTACAAAAAAAGTGATAGTGCAGAGGTTGCGAAATTATGTTGCCATGACTAGCAGGCCCGTCGGGTTGTAAATGTTATCATGTGTTACTCGGTTATGTGTGCGTATTTGCAGGCCGTCAGGCGGACTCTAGGTCGGGGGACTCTGGGTCAGGGGACTCGGTCGGCGGCTGCTACGCAGCACCTCGTTCGCAAAATTCAAATCAACTCAATACTTTTTACCGCATCAAAAAATTCCAATCAGATCAAAAGTTACGGATCAACGACTTCAACGTATTCAAAACAACATTAAACAGAAATGAACGCGCGCGCGCAATATGTAACCATAGCAACGCGCGCGCCTATATCCATACTTCACGTGGCCACCCCAAAATGTGTCTACAAAAGGACAAAAACGTTACTACGTACAAAAAATAATATTTTGTGTCATATTTTGTGATGCCCTGTAATGTGTTGACATGCGCTGTCATGTGTTGCCATGTGTTGTCATGTGTTGTCATATGTTGTAATGTGTTGTCATGTGTTGTTATGTGTTGTTATGTGTTGTCATGTGCTGTTATGTGTTGTCATGTGTTGTTATGTGTTGTCATGTGTTGACTGTTGTCATGCGTTGTCATGCGTTGTCATGCGCTGCAATGTGTTGTCATGCTCTGTCATGTGTTGCCATGTGTTATCATGTGTTGTCATATGTTGTAATGTGTTGTCATGTGTTGTAATGTGTTGTTATGTGTTGTCATGTGTTGTTATGTGTTGTCATGTGTTGACTGTTGTCATGTGTTGCCATGTGTTATCATGTGTTGTCATGTGTTGAAATGTGTTGTAATGTGTTGTAATGTGTTGTAATGTGTTGTAATGTGTTGTTATGTGTTGTCATGTGTTGTCGTGTGTTGTCATGTGTTGTCGTGTGTTGCCATGTGTTGTCAGGTGTTGTCATGTGACTTACAGGCGAGGAAGTAGCCAGCTCCTATCCAATACAAAGAGGGAGGGGACGGTATGAAGAAAACAGGGCCCACGAGAAGGCAGCCGATTGTGATGAAGAAGGGGCAGACTGCGAAGAACCAAAGTCTGTACTTCTTGAACCTGAACCAATATTTATAGGATTAAGACTCTTCGTTTAAAGTATTCGTAGAGTAAAAAGCACGAAATTCGGGGAATTTTGGAATGAATTATCCTATATTTTATCTCCATCAAAAATTCCACGTAAATTCCACCTCCCAAAATCCGGAACTCCGCAATCATTGCTCGGATATTCCTCGAAGGCACGATATCTCTGTCTTCCTTTTGGCTGTGATCACTGGTTACTTGCCACAACTGTAGGGGTAGCGACTAGATGCCAAATTAACAAACACTTTCAGAACATTTACCATCCCACAATACATTTTCAAAACAGAAAGGCAATCGGGGAAGAAAGAGTGATTCGTTAGAAATTCCCTAATCGTCATACATTTGTCCTTGCTAACAGATGTTTATCTGGCCCCTATACGGATTGATATGCGAGAATACAGGAGTAGAAACACTCAGTGACTGGACTGTTACCTGCTTTTGTCGGTGAGGAAGCCAGACAGAATGGCTGATACCATGTACCCGATAGTCTCCAAGAGGAATATGAGACCTGTCACTGCTGGGTCACTTCCAAACTTGTCGTATGTGTAGGGCGCTGAAAGGAGACACTTAAAATCTCTCCTGAAAGAAGAAATTCAAAATCTCTCGTATTTCAAGCCGTATTTCGGATTTGGCTCATAGTTTATAAGTTACATAAGCACCCCTAATTATCTGCCTAAGTAATCTTGAAAGTTGTTATAAATTTATTGCATAAACTTCCATGCATGAAATTCAGGGTTAACTGTGAATGCGGTATGATCACAGATTGCTGTGCTTTGTCCCACTTGGCACACTTTTTACTTACGAATTTGTATGTAAGGCGCGAAGTTATTTCTTTGATGTTTGACGCGCGGCGCCTGCGCGTTGCCGCGTTTTTTATAATATTTTGTATATTTTGTTTTGGAGGTGAGAAGTTAGTGAAGCGAAGTGGTGGAAAGGCAACAGAGCTGATAACAGACTGAAGTGGCCTTGATAGGGCTGGTGGCTTCACAGGCTTTCACACGGTGGGTGACAATTCTTGCAGTGCCCTGACTCCTTACCATTGATGGTTCTAAATGTGCGCCGCCAGAAATGGCTAGGAAGTATTGGGAGTAGGGTGTGGTGTGTAGGTCATGACAACACTTAACACACTTTTGATATTTATTATATATTATTATTCGCTGATTTCATGGAGTCACTCAAGCAGAATTGAAGAAGACATGGACCAGTCTATATCATAGACGCCTGATATCAAGGAAAACACTCTAAATATCTACCTCCTTGTAAAGGGGGGGCGGGGGGTCACCTCTGAAGGGGGGGCCCACCCCTGGTATTCATAAAACCCCGAACCTGTAGTAGTGAGAGGCAGGGCCAGCACAAAGGAAGCGTAGAAAATGTAGAAAAGTATGAGAGCAATCTGCCAGGTCCTGGAGAAAACGATCATTGAAGGCAATGAACCAAATATTCAGTGTTTGTTTTATAATTGTCATATAGCATACACCTATACAGATAGGACTTTGGGTTTTGAATATGATTCATTTACTCAAGACTCGAGTTGATAATTACGTACGTACGTTTTGGTACGTTTTGGTGAGTTTGACTGGGCGTGCTCAGGACATCTGCGTCGTCGCCTTCCAGCTCAGCAATGAGTTCTTGTTCACAGCTGTGTACCCCGGAACAGGAGGTGTATCCGGGAACTGCTCAAGGAACATGCCCAAACCGATCTTGGCTTTCAAGAAGATTCAGTTGGGAGACATCAGGTGGCAAGATATTCCAAAGCTGAGCTGCTCTTACCAAACGAACTGTCGTAGTCACTACGCACAGATAGCTGGGCTTTGGTGTTAATCTGTCAGGATGAGTGCCTTGATCCCAAGCCGAGGATGGTGCTTAAACTGCATCTCGACATCATTTGGAGCATGGTTGTGGATTATCTTCCAAACTTGTATGATGCAGTATCTTTCCCCGGGCGTTGGAGTGACATAAGTTTCAGCTTCTTGAGGCGGTCCCAGTAACTCAAATCTTTTGAGTCCAGTTACTCGGACAAAGCAGCGTTGGACGTTCTCTAATTTCTGGATGTCAGCTATCTTGGAAGGGTTCCAAACAGGGCAGCAGTATTCAAGCCTGGAGCGGACCATTGACTTGTAGAGAGTGAGCATGACGAGGGGAGATCGGTCACAGAAGGCGCTAAGAACCCAAGAGGACATTTTCCTAGCTCCTTGAACAGTTTGTTCAATATGGGGCGACCATGATCTATCGCTTGAGACGAGGACCCCCAAATCTTTAGCAGTGTCTGTAACTTCAATAACATGTCCTTTGGGAGTTTTGTACTCTACATTCTCCGGATAGAAAGGTAGTTGCCGTAGAAGGTAGGAACTGTTAAGAGGATAGCTCAGCAGTTGAAATTTGTCTTCATGGAGCTCCATGTTATTCATGGTTGACCATTGTATTACCCTACACAGGTCTTCCTGTATTTTTGCAGTACATTCTAAACCAAGCACCCTTGATATCAACTTGGTGTCGTCTGCAAAGCATAGCCCCTTGCAGTTTTTGAGTGTTGGAAGAAGGTCATTTATGTATAGAAGGAATAGTATGGGTCCTAGTACTGTACCTTGTGGGACTCCACTTACCACAGGTTGGGCTGATGACAAAAACCCTTCCACCTGGACAGTTTGGGTTCGGTTTGTGAGGAACTCTTGAATCCAGGACAAGATTTTTCCACCGATGCCATACCGCTTGAGCTTTTCCAACAGTACTTGATGGTCCACTTTGTCAAATGCCTTCGAATAATCAAGATAAATCACATCTACTTCATCATTGCTATTAAGGCAGCGGTATATGAATTCGATGTGGCTAAGCAGCTGGGTCAAGCAACTGCGTTTTTCCTGAACCCATGCTGGTTGTTACTGATGAAATTTGATTCCTCGAGATATTCAACAAGCCTGTCTCTCATAACCCGCTCAAAGGTCTTGATGATGTGAGATGTCAGGGATACTGGCCTGTAATTGGCAGGATCAGTACGGTCATCCTTCTTGTAGACAGGAGTTATGAACTGAGCCTTTAGGACAGGAGGAATGAATCCATTGGCGAGGGAATCCTGACCAAATAATATGTAAAGGGACTACCAACTCGTCTTTGCATGATGTGAGAATTCTGGCTGGGACGTCGTCATCGGGACAAGCTGAATAGGGTCAAGTTCTTTGAGGGCTGATATGATGTCTTCTTTGGAAAAGCTGAAGTCTAGAAAGGATGTGCTCATCCCTTGAGGAAGACCATCCGACTGGAGGCATGCACTGATGTCAGCCTTAGCAGGTCGCTGAATACTTTTGGTATTGCTTTTGGAGAATTTCTGCTTTACTTTTGGGGTCACTGGTCAATTCATTACATGCATTACGAAGAACGGGAATCGTAGATTTCGTCTTTTGAAACCGTTTTGCATATGAAAAGAAGTATTTAGGGTTACTTCTGATAGTTTCGACTGCCTTTTCTTCCCTAAGACTTAGAGTGTTCATAATTTCAGCCTGGATGTTGTAGACAAGGAGATTAACTTCTTCAGTTAGTTTTGGGACTGTGCGGGGACTGAGGGTTTTCTTTCAAGGCACGTATCCGAGCATTGGAGTTTTCTCCTTTTCTTTTCATGGCTGTTACAACGTTGTTCTTTCTGGGCTGCAAGTGGTCAGATGGTGGCTTGCAGCGAGGGGAGTGGAGGAGCGTGATCTGCAGGACAGTGAGCTTTAGTAACTCGAGGAACTGCTCAGAGTTTTTGTCGCAGAGTACCCACAGATCTTCCCAATTAATTCTACTGAATGCTTCGTTCATGGCAACAAAGTCAGCATTGTGGTAGTCTGCAGCTCGGAAGGAGTGAGGACTGCGATTCTCTGATTGAGGCCGAGATATTACCAAGCATGTCGAAGCCAAGCAGTGCTTTTAACAGACAGTGGTCCGAGAGGGTCGTTGGTCTGACGTCAACTTCGCAACATAACGTGGTACATTAGTGAGGACAAGGTCAAGGGGTGTTTTCACCCCTTGTCGGCTTTGTGACAACTTGAGACAAATGGTTTCTGTCCATGAAGTCAATGAGGGTCTGTGGCAGAGGTTGAGAGGAGGATATGGGCATCTTCAATCTATCTCAGGAAATTAAAGTCCCCAAGAATATACAGGTCAGGCATCCTGTGGTTGTCTGAGATGCGGTCGGTGTGTCTTGAAGGTTGGATAGCAAGGAGGAGAATCCTGAGGGGGCTGGAGTCTGGGGGTCTGTAGAGTGACGCAATGAGGGTATGGCTCGACTCAATATAGCAACAAACCATATTGTTTTCTTGGTCTTTGAAGCGGGTTACTTCTTTGACAAGTAAGTGGTCATGGAGATAGAGCCTCCGCCGACTCGTTTATCTCTGTCTGAACGATAAACTCTATATCCCTTAATCGAAACTTGTGCGTCTGTTATGTAGTCCTTGAGCCAAGTTTCAGTGACAGCAATTACAGCAGGAGGGGGGTTACTGCCACTAACAATGGTCTGCTGGATGAAGGGGATTTTCCATCTACAATTGCTGTTGGCAGCAGGTGACACACTCTGCCCATTGATTAGCACAATGGAGGAAACTGTTGGTTGTACCACTGTGGGATCTGTGGCTGGTACATCATAGAGGTTGCTGGTCCCTGTTGGGACATTGGGGCTGGATGAAAGGCTTGCTGGGGAGGAGGAGGAGCAGAGGGCTTGGTCTGTAGAGCCTCTTTGATCAGGTCTTTCAGAAGTCGCGGGATCTCTTTCTGGACCAGGTCTGTGATCTGCTCGTTGAATCCCTGCTTCATTTTCTCCATCTTGTGCAATAAAAAAGCAGAATCGTCGTTCCTGATCAGAGACTCTGGCTTGCTTCGCTGCTGCACAGTAGGAGGGTAGGGGGTGTCTGAAATGCTGAACCTTGGAATGGTTCGGGTGATGGAAGTAGGAGGTGGTCTGATACTATCATTTCTTGCAGCAGGGAGGTCTAGCAGTTCCCCCTGGCCGCTTGACCCTGGTTTTGGTTTTCGTGGTCCACGGAAGGCCTGGATCTAACTGTGCCTTTGAGGTGGAAAAATGTGCATTCTTCTCTTGAGCACGTTTGACTTCGCACTGACTCATTGCAGAGCCTTGGATGCCAATATTGGCAATTGGCGCCCTTGTTGCACCCCTTGGGGTTACGTGACCCAAAACGAGTGAACTTGAAACATCGTGGAGGATGAGCTTTGTCGCACTGTCTGCCATTCACGAGCGTCTTGCCCAGTCTACCGTGCGGACAGTTTCTTCGTTTGTAGAGCTCACATATTTCTGATGTAGCAACTCTATTAGGGGGGTCAGATTGACCACTGGGCTGTTCAGGTTCACGCCCTCTTCTTGGACTCTCTCGTTCCCCATTCTCATCCTCTTCCTCCTCTTCTTCTCCAAGAGCTTCATCCTCTGGAATGGTTTGGAGGTTCTCAGAAGCTGCTTCTGACACAGCAGAGTAGGTACGAGTTCTCTTCTGCTGTTTTGGAGGGGGATTGAGAGCCAGGTTATTTTTGGTGAGACACCCAAAGCACAACCATGATGTCCCAGCAGGTTTGGTGTCACCCATAGCTTCAGACGTGGCACGAATCTGTTCGCAGTCGTGACTGCCTTGCATACACAGAACACATATAAGTAGGGGCGTGTCATCTAACTTGTTCTGGTATTTCTGGCTACAATCACTACACTGAGTCTCGAACAGGGATTCGATCTTAAGGATCAGTCTATCGGCTAAAATGTCTTGATTTCTGTAGAGCTTCTCATTCGCCTGACTGCGGACAGTGAAGCCAAGGAAGGTAGCACATGCTTCGAGCTGAGCAGCATTGCACCTTTTAAATGATGCCTTGTTGTCTTCGTACTTCACCGTGGGGTCATAGCTCGACAATACCCGCTTAGCATCGACATTTGCCTCATTTAGTAGGCCGCCTATCACCGCTGTTTGCTTCTGATGCGCTTCAGACATGTTCCCAGAGCAGCACCCAGACAGATGATAGGACTATCGTCAACAATCTGAAAAAAGACAGCAGCAGCAAAAGATAATGGTGTGAGTGTCCCAGGGGTGAACGGACAGACACTCAACAAGACAATCCCCTGGTTTGCGACAACAGACGCAAACAAAACTGATAATGGTTCTTCAATACTCTGGGATAACGGTTAGTTCAAATTCAGATTCAGAAGTGCAGCTGTAACGTTGTCTTCGTAGCTGCCTCTGAGACCGTTAGTAATGTAATTGACAATCAGATATGTACTAAGACACTGAAAATCAACACTGAAAATCAACACTGATTGGGGTTTGGTTGAGTGATTGTGTAACAAGGTGTATCATGCACAATCAGTCACGCCGTACGTACACTTATAGCACGAACAACGCAGGGTTAGCTAATCAATGTGTGTCCCCGCAGCATAACACACACCTCAAATTTGATTGTATAAAGTAGTGTTGTAAAGTTTAAATTAAAGGGGACCAACTATCCGGATCACATTCAAGTAACCGGATGACATTAAGAAATACTGACCGGATCACATTGAGAAAGGAGAGGGCATACTAACCCGATGACATTAAACTAGCCAGATCAAATTTAACTAACCGGATCACATTCAACTAACCGGATGACATTCAACTAACTGGATGACATTAAGAAATACTGACCGGATCACATTGAGAAAGGAGAGGGCATACTAACCCGATGACATTAAACTAGCCAGATCAAATTTAACTAACCGGATCACATTCAACTAACCGGATGACATTCAACTAACTGGATGACATTAAGAAATACTGACCGGATCACATTGAGAAAGGAGAGGGCATACTAACTGGATGACATTAAACTAACCGGATCACATTCAACTAACCGGATGAAATTAAACTAACCGGATGACATTCAACTAACCGGATGACATTGAACATTTGAACTAACCGGATGACATTGAACGTTTGAACTAACCGGATGACATTGAACATTTGAACTAACCGGATGACATTAAACTAGCCGGATCAAATTTAACTAACCGAATCAGTGGATCACATTCAACTAACCGGATGACATTCAACTAACCGGATGACATTAAGAAATACTGACCGGATCACATTGAGAAAGGAGAGGGCATACTAACCGGATCACATTCAACTAACCGGATGACATTCAACTAACCGGATGACATTGAACATTTGAACTAACCGGATGACATTAAGAAAGGCGTGGCAGGCCCCTGGCATCTCTGTGGAAGAGGTAGAGGAGGCGCTGGTGTTTGCTGAGTTCTGAGGCTCGTGTGTGCAGACACTGCACGTGAACCAGACGAACACAGCCACAGGGACACACAGCGGGAACAGGGTGGTTCTGGAGTAGCTCTCTGTCCTGTAAAGGTGGTTTTAAAAACATGTCCTGGTTTAAAAACATGTCCTGGTTGGAGTAGGTTGTGGTTACTCATCAACATCGTATACATCGCCTCATACGGATTTTAATAAGCTAGTCTTTTTTTGAAGGGGACTCTTGAAAATTAAGGAGGCCGAAATGGCGAGCCACAGCCCTCTGGTAACCATGATAACACTAACCATGATAACACTAACCATGGTAACACTAACCAAATCACCATGGTAACATTAACCAGATAACCATGGTCACATTTACCTGGTAACCATGGTAACACATACCAGGTAACCATCGTAACACTTACCAGGTTCATGCCATTACACACTTTTTCGAGCTAGTGGGGGCCAAGGCCCCCCCTAGATTTTTTCTAGGGGGGCCTTTTGAAAACTACAGGGGGCCAAAATTTACATATGCAAATTTTTATTTTTCATAGCAATAATTTTTACTATTTTGCTTAAAAATAGTACTAAAATCATGTTTTATTCATTGATTTTACTCTGAAAAAGGGTGAATTTCAAGAAAATTTCTGTCTTAATGAACTAAATTTTGACCTCCTTTCCATGCTCAAATTTTTGAGAAAACCTTAGGTAGGGCCAAGGCCCCCCTAAGATTTTTCTACAGGGGGCCTTTTGAAAACTAGGGGGGGCCGTGTAGTCCCATGACCAGGTTATCTTGGTAACATTCATCTGATAACTATGGTACATTTACCAGGTTATCATGGTTACATTAACCATGTAACCATGGTAATATTAACCAGATAACCATGGTAACACTTACCAGGTAACCATGATAACACAAACCAAGTAACCATAGTAACACTTACCAGGTAACCATGGTAACACTTACCAGGTTATCATGGTAACATTAATCAGGTAACCATGGTAACACTTACCAGGTTATCATGGTAACGCTTACCAGGTAACCATGGTAACACTAGCCTGGTCACCATGGTAACGCTTACCAGGTAACCATGGTAACACTAGCCTGGTAACCATGGTAATACTTACCAGGTATACATAGCGCCTCCTAAGACTGGTCCCGCCAGGTAACCCACGTTGACTGCGGTTTCTATGAGCGCAGACAAGCCGCCCACTGCGCCCTCGTTCCTGCGTACCAGTTCCGCGCTCATGCTGTTCTCAAAAACTCCTGCAGCGAACCCTGACACCGCCCTGAGGAGCACTCCGAGCGCAGGAACCTGGGGTGTTGTCATGTGGTGTGTTGTCATGTGGTGTGTTGTCATGTGGTGTGTTGTCATGTGGTGTGTTGTCATGTGGTGTGTTGTCATGTGGTGTGTTGTCATGTGGTGTGTTGTCATGTGGTGTGTTGTCATGTGGTGTGTTTTCATGTGGTGTGTTGTCAGGGTGTTGTCATGTGGTGTGTTGTCAGGGTGTTGTCAGGTAATTTGTTGTCATGTGGTGTGTTGTCAGGTAATTTGTTGTCATGTGGTGTGTTGTCATGAAGTATTGTCAGTGTTTTGTCAGATAATGTATTTCCTTTTGTCATGTGGTGTGTTGTCAAATGATGTTGTCAGGTAATGTGTTGTAAATGCATTGTGTTGTATTGGATATCTGTTGTCATGTGGTGTGCTGTCATGGTAGTGTATTATCAGGTAATTTGTCATGTGTTTGTTGTCATGGTAATTGGTAAAATGTTATCCGGTTATATGTTATTGGGAAATTGTGTCATGCGATGTCTTGTCATGGCATTGTGTTGTCATGGTAATGTGTTGTCATGGTAATGAGTTATCAGGTAATTTGTTGTCATGTGTGTTGTCATTGTGAAATGTTTTCCGTGTGTTATCAGGATTCAGGTAATGTGTTGTCATGGCATTGTGCTTTAGTGTGTTATCACTTTAGTAGGTAATATTATGTCATTGTGCTGTGTTGTCATGGCGATGTTTTGATGCAAATCTAACTCATAAGAAAATTGTCTCTTTATAGTGAGCTGTCTTTTTAGTGAACTTTCTTTTTAGTACTGTATAAAACTGGTTCTGAAAGATCGATATCACGTACCAGTTTGGTAGGAAGGAGATCAATGAAAGCGAAAGCAATGCTTGAGATGAGAAAGAGGAAGTAGGAGGTTACCATCACCAGATTGGCGTCCAGTTGGTCATCCAGCACCGGGGACACCAGGCAAGACACAACGTACGTGAATCTGAAACCAAATCATTGTTTCAACACATGACGTGTTGCCATGTGTTGTCAAGGCACAACCTAGTATGTTGTCACGGTTGCTACATGTTATCCTGTTTGCTATGTTGTCCTGGACTCCTGGGTGCTATATGTTTTCATGGCATCTATATGTCGTCATGGTTGCTATATGTTTTCATTGTTGCTATATGTTGTCCTGGTTTCTATATGTCGTCATGGTTGTTATATGTTGTTCTCGTTGCTATATGTTGTCCTGGTTGCTATACGTTTTTATGGTTGTTATATGTTGTTCTCGTTAGTCGTTGCTATATGTTGTCCTGGTTGCTATATGTTTTCATGGTTTCTATATGTTGTCATGGTTGCTATATGTTGTCCTGGTTGCTAAAGCAACTCCTCACGTTGTTGAGGAGATGATGAGGGCGGTGGTGCTCTCTGAGATGTGGAACTCTTCTCTGAGGAAGAGGGGAAGGTAGGTGCTGGGCATTGACTGGAGCAGACACGTGAAGGTAAGGAGGACCATTGGAGGGAGTGCGTCTAGCAACACACGGGCTTTACTGCGCGGTGTCTCCATGGCAACAGGGGCGTGCTCGCGTATCTGTTAAGAGATAAGAAATAAGTCACGCCTCATTAAGGGTTTTTATAGAACTGAAGATAAGAAAAAGCTCATACCTCATTAAGGGTTATTAGTTGCTATAAAACTGGTTGTGTCACCTCATTAGCCGACTCTGCGGGGAAGCCTCGTCTCACGTCCCCATGTTCCGCCCTCAAACTGCCTTCCTCCGGGGCAATGAGTCTCGAGGATTCCTCTGCTTCCTTCGGACCAATCTTGAGTCGCTAGAAATCCTTTGCTGTCTCAAATTTACACAGATAACGGCGTGAAATCCATATTTGGAATCATGTCTCACGAACTATTCACAATACTGTTTGGCAAATGGACAATGTATTATATTTGTAAAGTTTAGATATTTTGATATTCAAAATAAAGTACTGTTCGACCAGTAAATACCCGACACCAGTGCAATAGTTCCCTTCTAGGACTTGGGATCGAAGTAGCAGAATGAAACAGACGAGACTACACCTTAAACCAGACGAGACTACACATTGATCGGTGTGCAACGGGGTCTAGTTTGAAATTACCACTTACAATATGGTGTAATCATATACAATAATCATTGCCTCGTTAAATAAAGAAGACAAGTTATTGAGTAATTCTCAACCGATCATGTTCGCAAAGAAAAACACGGTCCTAAAGGAGGAAACAGGTGGTCTATAGAAGGAAACAGGAGTCTAAAGAAGGAAACAGGAGTCTATAGAAGGAAACAGGAGTCTAAAGAAGGAAACAGGAGGTCTAAAGAAGGAAACAGGAGGTCTAAAGAAGGAAACAGGAGGTCTAAAGAAGGAAACAGGAGTCTGAAGAAGGAAACAGGAGGTCTAAAGGAGGAAACAGGAGGTTTAAAGAAGGAAACAACTCACTAACATTGGGTCTGATTGAAGTATAGGGTTAACAGTGTTAGGTTCGAAGTGTGGGGTAGGGTTACAATGTCAAGTGGTTTCGGTGCCGTGTGATCTGTTGTAATATGTTCTTCAGATAACGTTAATTCATTTGGTAATAATGTGACTCCTCTAGTTTACGCTTCTTTAGAAGGTTCAGACCTCGCAATTGGATTGAAAAAAGAAAAAGGTGAAAGTCGCTAGAAAATATGTTTTGTATAAGCCTAAAGCAGCATTGGTTTCCTCCTAGTAACTTAGTAAAAAGCAAGAAGAAGTCAGCAAGAAGTTCACGAACTGCACTGTAGCCAGAGCACGGTATAATTTGTAACCTTGGTATCGGGGATTGGCTACAGTCTTTAGCCTAATATGGAATAATGCCTGCAATCAGCTAACGTCACACTGAGAGCAGGGAATAAAGTCAGGCCGTAATAAAGCACAGTAACCCGCGTTTATAAGTGGTTTTATCAAGGAATGGAATTATGTGTAAATGTATGGTCGTTTGAGGGCCACCTTGATGTAAAACCCTCAAACCTTGACATCGTTTCAGATAATGTGGACGTTGGAACCAACAGTGCCTCATGGGGGGATTACTCGAGTGTTCTGCGCTGTTCTTAGTACTTTCAACGGTAAGACAACCCTTTCCAGGGTGTTCTGGTATTTTGCCAGTTAAAATACAATAGAATATCATCCCTTCCCTCTTCCCTCAATACACTTTCGATAATTTAAAAGAAGAATTCAGTAATACCTTGAAAAATTTTAAGTCAGATCAATTGAAGACAAATCAATACAAAATAAAAACAATTTGGAATTATTGTACAACTGATAACCCATCATGTTATCTCAATTCATTCCAACCTCGCGGTATTATAATGTTGATAAAATCAATCCTCTCTTGTAAAATAGCTGGAATATACCACAGGTCGAGTTGTTGCCCTGAACTCACCTCATTAACTCCAAAAGGCAAGGAGTCTGCGTAGTCAATTTCACGATCATATTGTTAACATCTGTTGATATCATTATCAGATTATAACATCTGTTATCAATCAGCATTTGACACCGTGCCATCGCTTGACACTGACCTATCTACGCTTTCTGAATTTCTACTTTCTTCCTGCCCGCCTTCCTGGAAGTGACCACTAGGGCCGCGTAAGCTGTGACCCTGTAAAGCAGATGAGAAGAAGCAGCCACAGGAAGTCTCTCTCCAGATAGGAGTCCGTTTCGAACCCGTAGAACTCCAGCACGATCTGCCCTGTCTCAAAGCCATTGAAACTACCCTGCTGAGTGGAAGTGAAGTTGGAGTCTTTGAGCTCGGTGATAGCAGCTAGTTCCACGGCAGGAGCCATCCAGCAGAAATACCTGATCAGTCTCAAGTAGAGGGGGAGGGTTTCAGGGTTCAGGAAGTTCCCGATGAAGAGCGCCAGGATGGAGAATATAGACAGGTTGATGGCCTGGGCTCTGGTGAAGTCTCTTGCCAGAGCAGCTATAGTCATCCCATAACCCACAGAGCAGACGTCGCTGAGGGTCACTGCGGCCATGTTGATGAGGAACTTGGAGGGGTTGTTCTGGAAGCCCACAGACCAGTAGATGAGGGAGCTGTAGAGGACCCCATGGAGCAGGGAGAAGGGCAGGTCAGTGAGGTTCTGGCTCAGGAAGAGGACCGTACTGCTATACATGCTCAGCTGCTTTTCCTCCAAGTAGATGGCTTTGTCTGCGATGAAGGCGCGCATCACTGAAAACCCCACGATACAGGTATGGTTTAGAATCGCCAGACAGATGACCCCTATTTTGTTGACGGAAGTCTCCGCCTTGTCAGGAATCTGGAAGAAGATGGCGCTCAGGAGGAGGGCCAGGAAGGTGGTCTGGAAGAGGCGCATCTTCCCCAGGGCCAGGTGTCTGGTGTTTACCAGAGCACTGCGCCACATCACCGCCTTTAGCTGGGAGAGGAATGAGGCTCTCCTGGCTCCCACAGAGTTGCTCATGGCTAGAGCATCCAGCAGGGAGTTGACACTGGTAGCTGCCTTCACTTCGCTCTGATAGCCCTTCTTACTGTGCTTAGTGAACTTCTTTATCATTTCGTAGGAGTCGTCTCTCTTGGACAGGTCCATCAGATGGTCGGCCAGGTTGTAGTGGGCTGGGCAGGGATGCTTGATCTCCTCCAGAAATGAGTCTATCTTAGAAATGGGACCGTGGAAGGCAGTTTGCCCGTAGCTCAGTAGTGTAAGTCGGTCGCAGAGCGCAAAGATCGCTGAGTTCGGTTGGTGAATGCTCAGTATTACAGTCCTCCCGTCTTTAGCCAGAGATTTCAGCAGTGTAACGATAGACAGCGCTGTGGATGAGTCCAGGCCGGAGGTGGACTCGTCAGCAAAGAGGATGGGAGGGTCTGAAATGAGTTCGGTGGCTAAAGTGAGTCGCTTCTTCTCTCCTCCGGATATTCCGTTCCCAGACTCCCCAATGAGGGTGTGTTGGGTGTGGAGGAGCCCCACTTTGCGCAGGACCCTGCCCACCTTGGCGCCTGTCTCCTCCCTGGTCAGGCAGTCCGTGGCTCTGAGGGCAGTGTGGAACCAGGCGTGTTCCCAGACAGTCAGACAGCCCAGGATGAGGGGTTCCTGCTCCACATAGGCGGAGATCCTGTGCATGCAGTACTTAGCAGGGGCTCCCTGCACCTTTATCTCCCCTGTACACTGCAGCGCGGGGTTCTTGCTCAGTCCGTACAGACAGTTCAGGAGGGTGGTCTTCCCCGCCCCACTAGGCCCCATCAGAAAGGACAGTTCCCCAGGTTTAGCAGCCCCACTCACCCCATCCAGAATAATCTTCCTTTCTTTAAGGGAGCTTTTAAAGCAGCACATGGGGGCCCTCCATCTGCTCGACTTCACTGTCACCTCTGTAGTGGCGGAGAGAGACTCCCACTCCAGAGTCATGAGACCGAAGTCCTTCACAATAGAGGAGTTCCTGTGTCTTCTGGAGCCCGACCTGGGAACTTTGAGACTGGAGCCTGAGTCCGACTTCTCCAGGGCTTCATACCGCCCTCCACTTTCTTTGCAGGGTCCTTTGGACATGCTGGAAGTGTTAAAATGAGAGAGTGTCGTTAACCAGCCCGAGTTAAAATGAGAGAGTGTGGTTTACCAGGCCAAGTTAAAATGAGAGAGTGTCGTTTACCAGTCCTAGGTAAAATAGGAGAGGATGGTTTGGCAGCCCTAGATTGCACTGGTCAGAGGCAAGTTTAAAATGAGGAGGTTTCCCAGCCCTGTAGTGTCAGAGTCACACAAATGCAATCGTCTGAGATAATAGAAATGATTTCCAATATTCTAAATGAAGGGAGTAATCAGAGCAGACTCAATATAATATATAGTATAGGCACAGTATTCACTGACAACAGAAATACCCAATTATCCCCGATTGGAATTTAAGAGTGATTTTGGCTATCTTTACCTGTAACGGCCAAGTCATTGATCATTAATCATAATGGAAAAGAAATTTCAATTCGCAAATTTGTATAATTTAGTATAAAAAAGCCAGATTCTTTATCTTGAGCGCCCCAAATCCAATGTAAGATTCTCCTTCAGCTCTTGCAATTGAAACAATATTTTCCTTCATGCCCATTATAATAGGCACAATTCACAAAGTACTAAGTACAATTTAATTTACAAGTCTAACACTTGAAATTTAACCTCTACAATTATAGGCCAATTATAGGCTAACGATGTATTTACGAAATTACTACCTATAATCTATACTGTTTCATTGTGCGTCCAAAAAACATAACTTTTGGATGTAACTCTACAGCACTTTATACAAAGAACAACATTGTTTGCTTTGTACCAACACAAGAGAGTCAAGAGAGAATAAACGCTCTTCTCAATTATCTTCATGGCAATGTTTTCACTGTGTATCTGATAGCAAAACATTTATTCATCGTGTGTTAAATCAGTTGCGTTTCAATATCATCATCAACATTCTGATGTATTTTTCGTAAAACGCAAAAGAAATAAATTATCGCTCAGAAAAAGGCTTTTGTGTGATCTCATCAAAACTACACAAATAACAATACCTTTTACTGATAACATCGCTATTTGCTACGTCAGCATTCAGCTTGTGTGTAATGGTGTGTATTCCTGATCTTGATACACTGAGGTGTTTTGCAGTGATCTAATCATCCTGGAGGAATCCAGTTTGTTTTGTTTTTATAAGACCAGTTTAAGGCTCAGTAATCCATTTTCTTTCTCCGTATCCCGTTTTCTCGACATTCAGCCTCTGCCTCGTTGTGTCTTTTCTCAGATTTACCCCGACTTCTTTGAATTGTGATCTGTAATTTGTTTACTTTGTCAGTAATCCCTACATGCCATGCAGCGATGGGTCCCCCTCTAGCTTTCTAGGTAGTAGTTTGTTTTGGAATTCCTTTCTTCCAAACTCTACTTCCTGTCTCTGATTCAGACACGTAACTTTAGCTTCTTGTCTTGCAGAGAAGCTTCTTGTCTTGCAATGTAGCTTCTTGCAGTAGTAGCGAGCAATATTCTGTTATTTTCAATCAAGATAATGTTCGATGAGACTCACCCTGATTATCATTTAATATTTACATTGCATGAAGTTAAGCTTACATATTATACTTATTAATTACAGTTACACACTATTCCGCAGTTACACGGGGTGATTTTACCCACATATTTGCGGTGAGGAAGACTCCGATAAACAATCAATTTAATTTGCAGAAAACTCAGTCCAGGAATCCGGTGCTAATCAAATCATTGCTGAACGCCTCTACATTACCCTGCACTTTTCCGATGATTTACTATTTGTTGTATTGTCCGTTGCTAAGTACTAGGATCACCTCATTGCAAGTGCCCTAGCATCTTCTAGACGGTTTTGTGTGTTTCTGATTCGTATTTCTGTGGTCCTTGAACATGATGAGATAATTTAAATTTTAAATTAACGAAGACCGACGAGTTAAGTGGAACCTTGTCGGAACTTAGTCGGAACCTTGTGGGAACTTGGTCGAACCTAATCGGACCTTTGTCGGAACCTAAGTGAATCTTATTCGGAACCTTGTCTGAACCTAGTCGGAACCTTGTCGAAACTCAGAACCAATACCAAAATTGTGGAATCATGAAGGTTGTTTTGAGACTCGTGTCTAAAAAGTAACTCTCTATTGCTGCATTTATAGAGGAGCAAATGTTTGATAATCGTTTTTAAAGTTTAAAGAAGACTCCCTCATTTGTTTTTTGCCAAGCACCCACATTCACTCTCTGTAAGCTGACCTGAGCTGACTGGAAAGGCATATTGATGGTTTGCATCCTCGATCCCTCTATTTATAATTATATCAAATTCAGTGTGGTAAGGTTGCGTTTTAAGATGCAATCAGACCTGCCATCTGATTATTTGCCCTAATTAGAGCTTACTTTGGTTCCGACTAAGGTCCGACTAAGTTCCCATTTACCACTGATTTAGTGATTTGCCCCAACATCGCAATGTTGATAATTCTAGTCGGATATTCCGACTATTGCACTGATTATCAGTTAATTCTACATTTCCACGGCCGGCTACGGCACACAAGTTAGAGGGGTCTAATTACCCGCTGTCTAACCCATTACCCGCTGTCTAATACCCGCAGGATGTATAAAGGAAGAGAAGTTGGTAAGCTGGAGACGTATGGGCTGCCCCTCTACACCTATCCGGTGTTTGTGCTGGTGGTGATCCTGTTCGGAGTGTGTACGGAGTACGACCCCGCCTTTGCAGTGGACAGGACACATTCCCAGGGAATGGACTTGGTGCGAACTCCTATAGGGACTGCTTTCAGCCAGGGCATCACCACCTACCCCATGTACATGGACGCTGCCGCCATGTGTGTCATGGGCTTCGGGTTCCTTTACGTCTTCGGGTACGAGTATTTCAAGGTTCTGTGTTTAGTTTACTCAAGTATAAGGCTTAATAACCTTTCCTTGGTTTGAAGATCCTATCACCTCACCCTCCAACATTCCCCCTTCCAACATTCCCCCTCCACCATTCCCCTTCCACCATTCCCCTCCACCATTCCCCCTCCACCATTCCCCCTTCCCCCTCCACCATTCCCCCTTTCCCTCCACTATTCCCCCTCCACCATTCCCCCTTACCACTCCACTATTCCCCCTTCCCCCTCCACCATTCCCCCTTCCCCCTCCACTATTCCCCCTCCGGAGGTACTATTCCCCCTTACCACTCCACCATTCCCCCTCAGGAGGTACTATTCCCCCTTCACCCTCCACTATTCCCCCTCAAGAGGTACTATTCCCCCTTCCCCCTCCACCATTTCCCCTCAGGAGGTACTATTCCCCCTTACCACTCCACTATTCCCCCTCAGGAGGTATTATTCCCCCTTCCCCCTCCACTATTCCCCCTCCACTATTCCCCCTCAGGAGGTACGATTCCCCTTCCCCCTTCACCATTCCCCTCAGGAGGTATTATTCCCCCTTCCCCCTCCACTATTCCCCCTCAGGAGGTATTATTCCCCCTTACCACTCCACTATTCCCCCTCAGGAGGTACTATTCCCCCTTCCCCCTCCACTATTCCCCCTCAGGAGGTACTATTCCCCCTTACCACTCCACTATTCCCCTTTCCCCCTCCACCATTCCCCCTTTCCTCCACTATTTCCTCCACCATTCCCCTTACCTCCACTATTCCCCTTCCCCTCCACCATTCCCCTTCCCCTCCACTATTCCCCTCCGGAGGTACTATTCCCCTTACCACTCCACCATTCCCCCTCAAGGTATTCCCCTTCCTCCACTATTCCCCTCAAGAGGTACTATTCCCCTTCCCCTCCACCATTTCCCCTCAGGAGGTACTATTCCCCTTACCCTCCACCATTCCCCTCAGGAGGTATTTTTCCCCCTTCCCCTCCACTATTCCCCTCCACTATTCCCCTCAGGAGGTACGATTCCCCTTCCCCTTCACCATTCCCTCAGGAGGTATTATTCCCCTTCCCTCCACTATTCCCCTCAGGAGGTATTATTCCCCCTTACCACTCCACTATTCCCCCTCAGGAGGTACTATTCCCCCCTTCCCCTCCACTATTCCCCCTCAGGAGGTACTATTCCCCCTTCCCCCTCCACCATTCCCCCTTCCCCCTCCACTATTCCCCCTCCGGAGGTACTATTCCCCCTTACCACTCCACCATTCCCCTCAGGAGGTATTATTCCCCCTTCCCCCTCCACTATTCCCCCTCAGGAGGTATTATTCCCCCTTACCACTCCACTATTCCCCTCAGGAGGTACTATTCCCCCTTCCCCCTCCACTATTCCCCCTCAGGAGGTATTATTCCCCCTTCCCCCTCCACTATTCCCCCTTCCCCCTCCACCATTCCTCCTCAGGAGGTACTATTCCCCTTCCCCCTCCACCATTCCCCCTTCCCCCTCCACCATTCCCCCTTCCCCCTCCACCATTCCCCCTCCACCATTCCCCCTTCACTATTCCCCCTCAGGAGGTTCTATTCCCTGGGAGGGGTGGGTTTCAACTTCTTCATCTGCGGGTTCTGCTTCCTCTGGGTGCACGTGGCTAGGAGTATAGTGCACGCCATGTTCCACGCTGACGCTGGCTTTGTCAAGACCCAGCTCAACATGGACACTATGGTGAGAACAACCAAAAACTTCATTGTAGTAGAATACTTAATGTTGAAGAATTTATGCCTACGCTTTAAAATACCACTGATTATGTCACTGGTAACCATAGTAACCGCAGATTTCGGCGTGCTATGTCACTGGTAACCATAGTAACCGCAGATTTCGGCGTGCTATGTCACTGGTAACCATAGTAACCGCAGATTTCGGCGTGCTATGTCACTGGTAACCATAGTAACCGCAGATTTCAGCGTGCTATGTCACTGCCTCAGTCCTGATATCGTTTGGAGCTGTGTACGGCTTCATTTCTCCCTCCCAGCTACTTCTTATGTGTATCGTGGAGCCCTTCATCATGTTGATCAACGAAAGCATCGGTAACAAGCACTACTTCAATTCAATACATCTCACTGCTATTTGAATAACTCGATAACAAGTTCTATCCTGATGTAACCCTCACGTACAATGAGTTGATGTGTTTTTCCTGCAGTTGTGGAGTTGATGCACGTGAATGATGCGGGAGGCAGCATCGTGGTGCACGCTTTCGGAGCCTTCTTTGGGATCGCAGTGTCTCTGGGGATGCGAGTGAGACCCAGAAAGCTGGTGGAGGAACACCAAGATTCTGGATACATCAGGTAACCTGGCAACGGTCGTCATGGTCACACACCAACACTTTAACTCATATACCCCTCCTTTTTACGACCCGCTCTCAAACTAGTCCAAACACAAGGAAATATTTCGCAGCAACTTGGCCGCTATGATCGGAACGATAGTCCTGTGGATGTACTGGCCTAGCTTCAACGGAGCCCTCTTCTATAACGACGTCACTCTGCAAGGGAGGATTGTAATGAACACCTACCTCGCCATCTGTGCTAGCTGCGTGACAGCCTTCGCAACATCCACGCTCTCTCACCGGGGCAGGATGGAAATGGTAAAGTGCACACCTTAATTAGCGTAGTATTTGGGATTTTCATCTCCAGATTATTTGGGAACTGTACCTCATGCTACCCAGGTAGACTATGTGAGATTTTGGCTTTTTAAAGATAATAATCACTAATTCTCAGTTGGAAATACAAAACGCGACTCTGGCCGGTGGAGTTATTATCGGGATGATGTGCTCTTTTCCAATCGAGCCTTGGATTGCTGTCCTTATTGGTTAGTGTTTCTTATTGGTTAGTGTTTCTTATTGGTTAGTGTTTCTTATTGGTTAGTGTTTCCTATTGGTTAGTGTTTCCTATTGGTTAGTGTTTCTTATTGGTTAGTGTTTCCTATTGGTTAGTGTTTCTTATTGGTTAGTGTTTCTTATTGGTTAGTGTTTCTTATTGGTTAGTGTTTCCTATTGGTTAGTGTTTCCTATTGGTTAGTGTTTCCTATTGGTTAGTGTTTCTTATTGGTTAGTGTTTCCTATTGGTTAGTGTTTCTTATTGGTTAGTGTTTCTTATTGGTTAGTGTTTCTTATTGGTTAGTGTTTCCTATTGGTTAGTGTTTCCTATTGGTTAGTGTTTCCTATTGGTTTGTGTTTCCTATTGGTTAGTGTTTCTTATTGGTTAGTGTTTCTTTGATTAGAATATGATATTTTGAATGGAGCACTTCGTTATCCAATGCGCGCCACTATTTACTATTTCCTGTCCCCTCCCACAGTCTCTTACTCTTCCTCGTTCCTATTGTCTACTACTCTCCTTCCATCCGATGGTAGTGGAGGTGTCGTCAGTATTTACTATTTACTATTCCCCCCCCCTATTGTCTACTCTCCTTCCCTCAGGTGGTATTCCCCCCTATTGTCTACTCTCCTTCCCCCCCTATTGTCTACTCTCTTCCCCCCTATTGTCTCCCACTTTTCCTCGTCCCCCCCCCCATTGTCTACTCTCCTTCCCTCAGGTGGGATTGGAGGGGTCGTCAGCACGTGCGGGTACGCCTTCTACGCCGGTTTCCTTGGTGATTTGGGGGTTGCTGATAGTGCTGGTAAGTACTAATTAGCTTCTGAGAAGCCCTCGGTGGCAATATGCCGAAATAGGTATAAAAATACATTTTACAATGGCATCAATTTGAGTTTTGACATAACAACTAAGAAGTCAAAACAGTTCAATGCCAATCTATGAGCGCTGGTTATTTTGTTGAAAGCTCCAGTAAATGTAAATTCCCTGTTACACTGCTTCAAATAAACTGTTTCAGATGTGCAGATGTTGCACGGGATTCCGGGAGTTTTGGGCGCGTTGTTCGCAGCTTTCGCCTGTTTGGACAAGGACACAAACAGCTACCTCTACTCCCACAACACCCAGTGGGGCAGAAAAGGTTGCTAGGGACATAGGTTGCTAGGGACATAGGTTGCTAGGGACAAAGGTTGCTAGGGACAACTAATCATAAAACAATAGAATTAGAAGTGAAATTACAGCAGCAGTATGATGTAAATATTGAGTAATTGAGTCAATTTCTATCTGCCCAGTAATTGAGTGGTATTCTATCTGCTCAGTAATTGAGGGGTATTCTATCTGCTCAGTAATTGACTGGTTTTGTATCTGCTAAGTAATTCAGTGGTTTTGTATCTGCTCAGTAATCGACTGGTTTTGTATCTACTAAGTAATTGACTGGTTTTGTATCTGCTAAGTAATTCAGTGGTTTTGTATCTGCTCAGTAATTGACTGGTTTTCTATCTGCTCAGTAATTGACTGGTTTTGTATCTGCTCAGTAATTGACTGGTTTTCTATCTGCTCAGTAATTGACTGGTTTTCTATCTGCTCAGTAATTGACTGGTTTTCTATCTGCTCAGTAATTGACTGGTTTTCTATCTGCTCAGTAATTGACTGGTTTTCTATCTACTCAGTAATTGACTGGTTTTCTATCTGCTCAGTAATTGACTGGTTTTCTATCTACTAAGTAATTGACTGGTTTTGTATCTGCTCTCTAATTGAGTGGTTTTCTATCTGCTCAGTAATTGACTGGTTTTCTATCTACTCAGTAATTGACTGGTTTTCTATCTGCTCAGTAATTGACTGGTTTTCTATCTGCTCAGTAATTGACTGGTTTTGTATCTGCTCAGTAATTGACTGGTTTTCTATCTGCTCAGTAATTGACTGGTTTTCTATCTACTAAGTAATTGACTGGTTTTCTATCTGCTCAGTAATTGACTGGTTTTGTATCTGCTCAGTAATTGAGTGGTTTTGTATCTGCTCTCTAATTGACTGGTTTTGTATCTGCTCAGTAATTGAGTGGTATTCTATCTGCTCAGTAATTGAGTGGTTTTGTATCTACTCAGTAATTGACTGGTTTTGTATCTGCTCAGTAATTGACTGGTTTTCTATCTGCTCAGTAATTGACTGGTTTTCTATCTGCTCAGTAATTGAGTGGTTTTCTATCTGCTCAGTAATTGACTGGTTTTCTATCTACTCAGTAATTGAGTGGTTTTCTATCTACTAAGTAATTGACTGGTTTTCTATCTACTCAGTAATTGAGTGGTTTTCTATCTACTAAGTAATTGAGTGGTTTTCTATCTACTCAGTAATTGACTGGGTTTTCTATCTGCTCAGTAATTGAGTGGTTTTCTATCTGCTCAGTAATTGAGTGGTTTTCTATCTGCTCAGTAATTGACTGGTTTTCTATCTGCTCAGTAATTGACTGGTTTTCTATCTGCTCAGTAATTGACTGGTTTCTAGTGGTTTTCTATCTACTAAGTAATTGAGTGGTTTTCTATCTACTCAGTAATTGAGTGGTTTTCTATCTACTAAGTAATTGAGTGGTTTTCTATCTACTCAGTAATTGAGTGGTTTTCTATCTACTAAGTAATTGAGTGGTTTTCTATCTACTGGTAATCTGAGTGGTGGTTTTCTATCTGCTCAGTAATTGAGTGGTTTTCTATCTGCTCAGTAATTGGTGGTTTCTATCTGCTCAGTAATTGAGTGGTTTTCTATCTGCTCAGTAATTGACTGGTTTCTATCTGCTCAGTAATTGAGTGGTTTTCTATCTGCTCAGTAATTGAGTGGTTTTCTATCTGCTCAGTAATTGACTGGTTTTCTATCTGCTCAGTAATTGACTGGTTTTGTATCTGCTCAGTAATTGAGTGGTTTTCTATCTGCTCAGTAATTGAGTGGTTTTCTATCTGCTCAGTAATTGAGTGGTTTTCTATCTGCTCAGTAATTGAGTGGTTTTCTATCTGCTCAGTAATTGACTGGTTTTGTATCTGCTCAGTAATTGACTGGTTTTCTATCTGCTCAGTAATTGACTGGTTTTGTATCTGCTCTCTAATTGAGTGGTTTTCTATCTGCTCAGTAATTGACTGGTTTTGTATCTGCTCAGTAATTGACTGGTTTTCTATCTGCTCAGTAATTGACTGGTTTTCTATCTGCTCAGTAATTGACTGGTTTTGTATCTGCTCAGTAATTGAGTGGTTTTCTATCTGCTCAGTAATTGAGTGGTTTTCTATCTGCTCAGTAATTGACTGGTTTTCTATCTGCTCAGTAATTGACTGGTTTTGTATCTGCTCAGTAATTGACTCAGTAATTGGTTTTCTATCTGCTCAGTAATTGAGTGGTTTTCTATCTGCTCAGTAATTGAGTGGTTTTCTATCTGCTCAGTAATTGAGTGGTATTCTATCTGCTCAGTAATTGAGTGGTTTTGTATCTACTCAGTAATTGACTGGTTTTGTATCTGCTCAGTAATTGAGTGGTTTTGTATCTACTCAGTAATTGAGTGGTTTTCTATCTGCTAAGTAATTCAGTGGTTTTGTATCTGCTCAGTAATTGAGTGGTTTTCTATCTGCTCAGTAATTGAGTGGTTTTCTATCTGCTCAGTAATTGACTGGTTTTCTATCTGCTCAGTAATTGAGTGGTTTTCTATCTGCTCAGTAATTGAGTGGTTTTCTATCTGCTCAGTAATTGAGTGGTTTTCTATCTGCTCAGTAACTCGACTGGTTTTCTAACTCAGTAATTTACAGGTTTGTTTTATCTGCTCAGTAATTGAGTGGTTTTTTGTAGTAAATCAGTAAATTTTGCATCTGGTAAATCATTGCTCAGTAAATTTGGTAAATCATTGCAGGTAATTGAGTGGTTTTCTATCTGCTCATAAATTGACTGGTTTCTATCTGCAGGTAATTCACTGGTTTTCATCTGCTCAGTAATTCACTGACTGGTTTCTATCTGCCTAGTAATTGAGTGGTTTTGTATCTGCTAAATGACTGGACGTATTGCAGGTAAATCACTGGTAAATCATTGCAGGTAAATCACTGGTAAATCATTCTGCAAATCACAGGTGTAATCACTGGTAAATCATTGCAGGTAAATCACAGGTAAATCATTGCAGGTAAATCACTGGTAAATCATTGCAGGTAAATCACTGGTAAATCATTGCAGGTAAATCACTGGTAAATCATTGCAGGTAAATCACTGGTAAACTGGTAAATCATTGCAGGTAAATCACTGGTAAATCATTGCAGGTAAATCACTGGTAAATCATTGCAGGTAAATCACTGGTAAATCATTGCAGGTAAATCACTGGTAAATCATTGCAGGTAAATCACTGGTAAATCATTGCAGGTAAATCACTGGTGAATCATTGCAGGTAAATTACAAGTAATTATGGGTACACACTGATTGATCGCTAACAACGCGTAACTTTCGACAGAAATTCTTTGAAAAGTAAACCGTGCACGCACTGTAAAATGCGCGTCTTTATATGGGTAAATCAGATGTAACCATAGTAACACTACCCTTAGGTGTTCTGATGAAGCTTCCTTGCTGCCCCTCTGTGCACTATAAGGACATGCTAATCGACCATGACTTCTGGATCATCACGGACAAAGGCCACGACCCAAGAAAGAGGTTGGTTCACGCTCTGAATTGTAATATAAAATGTCCCGGTTATTTTATTCGCACGATTCTTCCGAATCAGGATTCTGCAGTTGTATTTATCATTATAGGAATTTGACATGCATTTTCGTTACGAATAAAATCTTGGATCAGTGTACCCCAGGTGTCGCAATTTCGAGAATTGAGAATCTTTCTGAAATTACCGAGTCGCGCGGCGCCACGTACGTACGTGTTGTACGGTTTAATCAGTATCACGTACCTACAAATGGTGACCATGTAGAAATTTCAGAAGGCGTTCTTAGAACTCGCAACATCTACGTGCGAATAGGAGGATGAAAATACTCAATTCTAAAAAATTCTAATTCCTCAGACCGAAAAAGTCAGAAAACAACACCGTAATTGCCAACGATAATAATAAGCTCTAAAGCACCTGCGTAGTACTGGTGGTGGCACGTACCCAGCTATCTACTATAGCTACTATTGGGTCCTATTCACAGCTCCTCTGCTGAGTTCTGGTGGCTTGCTGCTCTGAATACGCCCTGGTTCAGGCTGTGTTTCTGGTTTCAGCGTTTTACAATCGACCCTATTTCAAGGGTTGGACAAATTGATGATACGATAATGATATATTGCATGTTGCATCTTATTCCGTATGCCGCATGACAGTTCGAACTGCAGTTTGCGCGGCTTAAGTTTCCGCAGCTTAAGACATTTTATTGTTATTATTGTCTTAACGCTGCGCACACGCAAAATCCAGTTCGAACTGCCCCTGTAACTTGGAGATTGCATCTCAGTCTAACGATACAATCCTTTGCATCGCTTGGGATTGCATATGGAATCCCCGGTGTTGTTTTTACGATGATTATAATGCATGACGTGGGTATTGGGTAATCCACAGTACCGCAATGTTATAGAGTTATAGCTACTAACTCGACCACTTCATAAGGAATCAAGTTATACAATATACAAGAGTACGACCTTCACGTGACGTAGCACAAAGGACGAAATTTCAAATCCTGTTTAATCTTTTAGTTCAAATGGCATAATAACCGATATTACTACTAATACTATATTACAATATCATGATAATATTATGTACGATATTAAAGTTTTGCATTAGATTTTTAAGTTCAATCTAAACTGTGCATAACATGAATCAGTTTCGGACCGAAAGTGTTGCGCGCAAATCAAACGCATCAAACCATTCGTGATTGTCCAATTGATATCAAAATTTGCAGGAATTATAGTTTATGGCCTACGACAGCTTCTGTAAAAATTTGAAGCATTTTCATCAACAAATGCCGATATGGGCACGTAAGCGTGCGCAACGGACCTGGTCAATTGCAATTTACATCGTTTTGAGATTCTTTTTTAAATTTTCCCGTCAGTTGCAGTGATATGCTTCTTCAGCTTCCTAATGATAGTGTCCCCTGTTAGTGATAGGGTCCTCTGTTAACTTGATAGTGTCCCCTGTTAGTGATAGGGTCCTCTGTTAACTTGATAGTGTCCCCTGTTACCGATAGGGTCCTCTGTTAACTTGATAGTGTCCCCTGTTAGTGATAGGTTCCTCTGTTAACTTGATAGGGTCTCCTGTTAGTGATACGGTCCTCTGTTAACTTGATAGTGTCCCCTGTTAGTGATAGGGTCCTCTGTTAACTTGATAGTGTCCCCTGTTAGTGATAGGGTCCTCTGTTAACTTGATAGTGTCCCCTGTTAGTGATAGGGTCCTCTGTTAACTTGATAGTGTCGGCCCCTGTTAGTGATAGGGTCCTTAAATTTGACTTGAATGCATCTTATATAAAATCTTAGGCACCTGCATCGTTCCGTGTCGATCGAATGAATTGATCAAATGAAAAACGCACACAATTGCTGTTTTGCGCGATGCCATCGTGAATAAGTGTATTGTGCGCGGTTTTCACTTTTCATTTGAACAGTCCATTCGATCGACGTGGAACGATGGAATCACCTTACGTTGCTAAACACGTATATCCCTGTGTGGGTTGCGCGCGGCGCGCTTCCCCAGTGTGTCCCGTAGGGAAGCGCGCGGCGCGTACACACACCTATGCGGGCTTAGGAACACCTTACGCTTGTCGTAAAATGTTTGACCCGCCGTGCGCTGACGCCAGCCGCGCGGCTGATGAGAATCAGCGCCGCGCGTTGTCTGACGTTGACAGACCCTCTCGAGAATCAGCGCCGCGGCTGACGTCAGCGGGTCATACATCGTACGACAACGCCGCGCGCAACTTTACAACCCTACTTTATACAATAAAATTTGAGGTTGAGGCGCCCGTAACGTTCGTCGGTCGATCGAATGGAATTGGTCGATCGATCAACTCCATTTGAACGAATTACGAATGATGTGTTTTGATGGTCCCTGTTGAATTGAATCGTGTTTAAATGAGCAATATTTAGTTGTTTCTCTACTAACACATCAGTCGATCGAATGAAGTTGATTGATCGACCAATTCCATTCGATCAACCGACGAACGTAACTAGGAAAAGAATTTTTTTTAGGAAAAGAAATTTATTTTTAATCATCAATTTGGAATACAATAAAAATAAGCTACACAAAAAATTCCTCACCTTGACCCTTTAAGTAAATAACCCAAACATGCTTTAAACAGAACAGTACTTAATGATATGTGTGCTCATAGGTTGAAACCAGCAGGTCGAAATGTGGGTTGAAAAGGTAGGTAGAAAGGGCTCAATAAAGACCCTTCTTGGCTTGGAAATTGCAGATCATGCTTTCAATTTTCAAGAGAGATGAGGAAAAGATAGTTTTGATTGATTGATTGAAAACGCCCAGTTCCTGTTGTGAAATCCATCCAGACTGGGGTACAGTAAAATTCTACATGTCCTTTCGACCTTCTTTACGACTTACTTTTCAACCTGTTGTTTTCGACCTATGAAGACACATATGTGTTACATGCACCTGATGACGGAGTAGAATTCAGAAAATATTCCCAATTTCAGTTCATTAAAATCACATTTATTTATTAAAAATAAGCTTCTTTCATTTTGTCGCAGAGACTATAATCATCATTAATCAGTATCAGTATGCGACTAATAAGCAGTGATCCAATCATTCAGTTAAGAAACATGACAACAACCTTTCACCATTTATGATGCAGAACTTTGTTCACTCTTGGTT
>WFMF01000411.1:152146-162514 GCA_011033025.1 Beroe forskalii | reverse complement strand
ATATGGAAAATAAATAACCTTCTCAGTTGAGATTTCTGGGCTGTTCTCATAAACTATCACCCATCTTGGTACCAGTAAGTTTTCAAGAGTGATACAACTTCTCCTGTTGCTTCATCTCTACCTCTCCTCTCTATCAGAGATCTGTCTGCTTGAAGTACTAGGTTGGAGTTGGCTTTGTATTCATATTGGGTGACCTAGCTGTTTCATCAGCCATTTATCTGAGGTAGAATGGAGCGACTGTAGACTTAGGTTGATCAATCAGGTTAATTTAAAAACACACAACTGTTGCTTTGAATATTTTTGTTTCCGTAATTCTTTATATCAGTTAGAAAACTAAATTCCTCAGAAACAAATGGA
Source organism: Beroe forskalii (assembly GCA_011033025.1). Classification (NCBI taxonomy): domain Eukaryota; kingdom Metazoa; phylum Ctenophora; class Nuda; order Beroida; family Beroidae; genus Beroe; species Beroe forskalii. The sequence continues at coordinate 162,157 of WFMF01000411.1, read as the reverse complement.
GCTGGATTTTTGATTTTGACCTCAAAAATTTTTAAGCCCATTTCGCATATTTTGCCAAATTTTGGCCCAAATGGGCTAAAAGTTTTGAGGCCTAAAAAACATCTGGCTCCATTTGTTACTGAAATTTCGTTTTCTAACTGATGCAAAACAATTGATGACAAAATATTATTTGTATCGACATTTGTGTGCGTTTTACATTAAACCTGATTTTCGATCAACCTAAGTCTATGCGCTCAACCTCAATTTGGGTCCTATTTGGTGGGTCACAGAAAAAAAATTGGCCCATGGCCAGTCGGTTACCCAAGCAGTCCATTCAAAAAGATAAAGAAAAAAAGGCTTGCCCCTGAAAAGCATGCTTGAAACACAGTAAAAATTGATAATCTATAGTTTGGAATTACTTATGCCTACTAAGCCAACCAATTTGAACTGAATACTTCAAAAATTCTACATTCAGGTTACAAACACAACCTTACCTACAACTTTCAGTGCTGTGTACTAGGCCACTAAATCCTATTCAGGAATATTGGGGCTTGATTTAACCTAATTACATGTGACTATATGAAGATTTAACTATGTGATCATGGATGCAATTAAAACAAAAGTCATGAATAAAATTAAAATTTGATTAAATTATTCTGCAGACATGGCTTCAACTTCTGTAATCTTTCCTTTGTCGGTCTTCTTTTTGGACCTGTCTTTCCTTTCAAGGATTGCCCTTCGGTCCTTATCCACCTTCAGCTTAGATATTTCAACCTTTGAAGGGCTGATACCCACAGGTACAGTTGTTCCATTTGCCTTTTCTCGCTGCACACGTTCAACATAAATTACCCATCTCTTACGATAAACACTGATCACTTTAGCAAGTTGCTGGCTTTTATACTGTCCTCTCGTTATTTGAACTTCATCATCCTTGCGAATGGGCATGCTCCTCACATTATATTTCTGTCGAAGTTCCTTTGATAAAGGAGCAGTCATTAGCTTTCTTCTGATACTTGATGGTGCTGAGAAATGTGCCTTCCTTTGCTTCCTCCTTGAGCTCGAGACATGGGGGTTGAATTTCATGACTACTTACCTGATAACAATAATGGTATATCAAATTAATTACCACTGTCTTTGCAAATATGATTATTTATCCTTAAACTTAGTCCTTGATGGGAGGCCTATTAACAGATGCTTCATTACATAACTCAGAGAAAAATATACGGCAAGTTTTGTGCCATAAATAAATAAATGTGCCCTAAAAAAATTATAATTGAATTGAAAATGGATTGAATTAATTAATCAGCCTACATTGTAACTTGCTCCTCCTTGCAATGAGCTATTTTGGTATATCAAAAACAGCTAACAATCCCTAAAATTGAAGTAAACATAAAGAATCCCAATTCAATCCAGAATTTCATAACTTAACAATAAATTCACATCATACAGAAACTGATCATCAATTTTACATAAATATCTAAGTAATATAGAAGATTTTTTATAGGGGAGTGCAACTCTCCCAATTGTACCTGTCCCGATTTGCTTTCTTTGAGTTTTGAAATTTTTTGAGATATCTGGAATAATAAAACAATTGGAACAAATAAGAAAAATGGACAAATTTTATGACTTAATTCTGGATAAACGGACAAAAATCAGTCATGGAGATTTCAATTCGAAACAGACCCAAGTATTTAATTGTTCAAATGAACTTTGACTATTATTGCCTAAGTACATTCATACTATGCACATATTATGGTTGGGCATTCCTCACCTCGAAACCTATCATGTAAAATAATATTCAAATTCAAAAAAAATAAAAAGATTGTGGCTTTTCAATACAGCAGCTGCTGCTACAATATAAAATAAAATAAAATAGCAATGGTTCATTGGACAGTACGCTGGATCTTCCATTCTTCCAGCCGGTTTCATGCCATCTAAACATCAACACTGACATGACCTTTATATTATGCGGGCTTGCATAGAGATTAATTCAGAGGAAGCGCGGCGCGCAAGCCACACTGGGAATATATGTCTTTAGTAATTATGAACTTTCAACTTTACAAAATTCATAAGCTACCCAAGACTTATTAGGGCCCTGATTTGGGATTTAAATTTTGCGACACCGTGGCGCTGAATTCTTACGAGAATCTGTCGACGGCAAATTGCCCTAACCAGGGCCCTGGTTACGCGCACGGCGCGACACCCCTGGTTAGGGGAAACGGCAAATTCCCTTTAACTAAGATCCAAAGGACCTTGTCAGACCCTGGCCCTGATTTTGTGTACAGCGTGCGCGGCGCTGCTAGGCTTAAGTGTTAAGTTTTTTTTATCGATGATAGCCGCGAGCGACGCGACGCGCACCGTTGATGCAACCGCTTTGCAGTTGTTGAGGATAATTTGACGTCCTGCACGTCCAAAGGGTTGCTAAACACGTATATCCCTTGCCCTAACCAGGGCCCTGGTTACGCGCACGGAGTGCGCGGCGCGGCAAGCGCTAAACCAGCGTATCGACACCCCTGGTTAGGGGAAGTATATCCCTGTGTGGCTCGCGCGGCGCGCTTCCCCAGCGTAGGGAAGCGCGCGGCGCGTACACACACCTATGCGGGCTTAGGAATCCAAAGGGCTATCTTCCTTAACACTCAAGCCCGCATAGGTGTGTGTGTGTGTGTGCACGCGTGCAACGCAATGCAAACATGGATATCGTGTTATTAGCAAGCGCTATTTGGAATAGTCTTATGCAAAATTTGCCCTTAACATTTAGACAATTAGACATATAATCTTATGTACCTCTATTCTCAAGCTGAAATTTTAATGAATTTAATTAATTGTACTTGATAGGTGTAAGGTCAAACACAAAACAATAATGGCAAGCTTTCAAAACCTTGTTGTTAATGTGTTATGTCATGATTTGAATTTGATCTTTTGTGTTTTGTTTTTACTTGAAAAGGGACCAGTTTGTCACATTTGTACCAATTTGTCACTCCACGTTCAGTGGATCTTTGAATGACAAGCCAGGCTTGCTTTTATTTTTTGTGATTTTAATTTGATGATTTTAATTTTTATTTGACAAGGCACCAGTTGGTCACATTTTACCAATATGTCACTCCATGTTCAGTGGAACTTTGAATGACAAGCCAGACTTGCTTTTCTATAGCATTGTTATTGTGTCAGATATCATGTTAAAGTGCTTGATGAATTAATTTAAAGGAACCCTTTACAGCATTCCCATGCAATTTTGTGGTTCACTTAAACATTGATTAACAAATTGGTATGAAAGTGACCCTTGTTTTTTGAGCTTCATAAGAAGTCAATTCTATTCTATTTCTATTTCTATTGTCATCTGTCACCTGAAGTTGACTTAAACAATCAAATAAGTCATCTGCTGTAGACATGAAGGACTGAGGACACATGTTATATCAATAACACATCTAGTAACAAATCAGCATGGGTGCCAAATCAGTATTTAAAAATGAGATATGACCCATGTGAATTGTGAAAATCACAGTACCAGTTCTGCCAATTCTTTGTCCTAGATATGCTAATAAACAAGTCTTGAAACTTTTGAGGAAATTTGTTGCATAGATCAATATTGGCTTCTGATAGCTAATTTGCCTCTTTCTTGCCTTTGACTGAAGACCCAACAACAATAATGCCTGCCTGAGTAAAGATGTTTGCCATCAAGACTTGCCAGACTCCTTGATGTTCACTTTACTAATAACAAATAAACATCTGAATGTGAATCAGCTGTCAGAGATCACTATCTATTTGAGTGTTTGAGTGCCATTTCAATTATAGGAATATCAGGGGCCTGTATAACACATCAGTTTATGGAATGAGTCAATCTATCAACTTCATTTGGTGTTTGAATTAAAAGAAATCTTTCTTCAAGACATCAATCTGCAAGACTTTTCTCCAACTCCGCATTTGAACACCAACATGATCCCTTTAGGTAATCCAATGTGGAGAGCAGCAGGATCCAAGTGAGTCACACCAAGATGAGTGGTGTGCAGGCATCTTCAGTCCAATACCTACCTCAGCTGGGTGTTTAAATTGCGAGAGCTTTTTATGAGGTAGGCCCCAGCAGTCACCCCTGGTACCAGGGTATAGCACCGTCAAGTGCAGTGACCACCTGCCTGAATGAAACTGAAACTTGCTCTTTGGTCTTTGTTTGTACTCCAAGCATCAAGAAATTAAGCAAAACACTTAGTGAAGAGAAGTAGAGGACCGTGGATGGATCCGGGTTATTTGTGTCCTTACGTTGCACATTAATAAAATTAATGAGAAGTGGCATGCATCCTGATCCAATACTTCATCTTGAGAGATGCTCCTGAAAATCAGGGTTAAAACATTTCATTTGGTGTTTACAAAACCAAAATTGCTTATTTGTGTTTGATTACTAATTAGGCAATTTTGTAGTAATTTCACTAGGTCAAAGATTTTCTGTGAAACATATCAGTCGAAATCAAATGATTGATTCAAGACCAATTTCATTCAACCAATGTGTTATACATGCCCTCACATTCTAATGGGCCAAGTCCCTTTAATGTAATACCTAATCTTTACAGGCATAACTGACCATGGTTCATGCGGCCAGAGACTGTGCGCGGCTTGCTGCCTGTTAATTACAGGCGGTAAGCCGCGCACAATAACTCACGCATTGAAAAGCCGCACATATGAGTTCGACATGCCACTGTTATTCAACCGCTGATGATACAGTTTAGTCTCTTCCAGGTCTCATGTCAATCCTTGAATTAGATATGCAGTATTTTGTTATGTTTGTAGTATTCCTTAAGATATTGGATTTCATACCAATACTACTATAGACACTGAAACTCTCAACATTCCTGCTAATTATAGTTTTGTACGTAAAGATAGAGGCACAGGCTCTAGAGGAGGTCTTTTCCCTAGGGTTCGGAAAACGCCTTTTTAACCCCCAAATTGAATTTAGACTTGATAAAGTAAATTTTAAATGAAAATAGGAGAAAATTGTTTTTAAATCCTTTTGGACTGGGGATGAGGTGATTTCCTGCTGAAATCAAAATTAAAACATTGTTGCTTTTTTTTATTGGATCGTTCCACCTTATTATATTTCTTCATTGAAAACATTCTTCGAAATATTGTTTTCAAATTCAAATTTAATTGAATTTTTAAAAACTTTTAAAGTTAGTTTATTCTTTTTATTATTAAATAATTCAATCTTTTTTTCCCTCTTTTTAAAAAATTTATTATGAGAACATTTTCTAATAATGTATATTTTTTTTGGGCAAGTGGCATAACAGTTTTTTAAAAAAGGGGGCGGAAAGTTACATTCAAAACCCTTGAATGTTTTATTTTTTGACTAAAAGCTCTCATTTAACAAAATTAATAAAATTTTTTATATTTCCCGAAGAGAGCCTGGTACCTTCTGTTCCCCCAAGGGGCCTAAGCGGGTTTTCCACCGGTTTAAAATTTGGTATAACTTAACTTTCGGTCAGTGTTTTTCGATAAAGGCTCAATCGGGAATTAAATTGAAATTACCGGGCAATTGTTTCAGGCAAAAGTAATAACCTTTTCCCCGACTATTTTGCAATTGCTCCTTAAAATCCCTGTTAAACAGGCTTTGAAAATTCTGTGAAAAAACAAAAAGGGGATAAAAAAAAAATAGATCGGCTAATTTTTAAATTTTGGATTTTTTTAAAAGATTTTTTGAATCTTCCCTTTTTTTATTCATCTATTTCCATTTTTCAATTTTCTTTTTTATCCCAATTTTTTATTTTTTTTTTCTTTTTTCCCTTTTTTCTTTAAATTTATTAAAATTTTTATTTATTTTCATTTAATTTTTTAATTTTTTTTTTTTTAAAAATTTATTTTTCCCAAAAAAATTTAAAAAATTTTTTTTTTTGGGAATGTAAAAAATTTTATTGATGATGTTGCGCACGCGAAAACGTTAATACCTGGTACACGAAAAAATTTTAAAAACATGTTGGCGTACATGAAACACCATACTATGGGTATCTCTCCCATATAAACGGCTCTGAGTGACGTCACAGATCTAAACGTCAATTTTGTATACAAAGCCTGGCAACCATAACCTAATCGCCCAAACCTTAATCCGCTAACCCTAACAAATCTTGAGACCCTAATCCTGACCCTAACCCTAGTCCTTGAAATAGGTGCGCCAGCAATTATATTTTCTAACTGAGTGACGTCATTGTCATAGATAATGAAACCCGTTTATATGAGGAGACCTACCATTATACGAGCAGGTAACATCATCCAACCCTGGTTTGGATCCTAACTATAACGCCCGCGTAGCTGTAGGTGTGTGTGCACGGGCCGCACTCTTCCCTACGTGACGCATACTGTGTTGGAGAAGCGCACCGCGAGCGAGCCAAACTTCTGAAACTTGTTAGGGGGAATGTAAATGAGAGGTATATTCCTAAGCCCGCATAGGTGTGTGTGTGTGTACGCGCGCGCCGCGCAACGCAAACAGGGATATACGTGTTTAGCAAAGAGGTATCATGATCAGGTACCTTTGACGAAACGCCGCGCGCATCAAACCGTCACTGATGACTAGATTAATCGCGTTGGATAAATAGCGTCATGTGACCTGTGAATTGCGCGCGCACAACAATGTTAAATTTTGATTCGATCACGGCTCACTTCGCATAGTAGTCACGTTAAGTCCTCTATACGTGTTCTTGTTCCGCTCATTTACAAAATGCTTTTCTTAGCCCTTGCCTACTTTTTGCCAACTTTCGGACTCGATTTTTTGTACTGATCTTGTATTATTTGTTACCACCGTACTTGGTCGGATAATAATGAGCGTCACGTAATTGTACTGACAGTATACACCTAGGTATAGACTTATCATAGAAGTACCAATCAATTCATAGACGTGTCAATCAATAGAAGCCATATTGATATCGGTTTCAATGTATCAGCCTTTATCACAAAATAGGTAAATGTAGTAGACGATACTATCATATTTTGCTCATAGGGGAACTCTTTTTATATGGTGGGCATAGGTGAATGTACCTAGTCTTCAATTAATCAGGTTACATTGCGGCTCTAAAACTCATACCTTAAGTATGTGCGTTCCGGTTTTAGAGCTCATGGAATTTTGTATCGTCATTTGAACGACCTAATATCACTATTATGAACAGTGGATTATCATTATTAAATGAATTGACTATATTTCCAACCATATGCACAGCCTTTTCTGCAGGTGGTGGTATTGTAACCCATGTGCACACTGCACATGGGTTACACTTACGTCTCACAATGCCGAGTACCTTTCATAAGCGCAGTAGGTAGCTTTATATAGCTGAATATTCAAATATTGTCCATCTTAACCACATCATATTGTTAGCAATATTCATTCTAACACCAAGTCATACATTAGATATATTGTGCAGTTTAATTTGTATATCGAGTTCATTATCTCCTTTGCTACTGTTGACCGCTTTATACTGTATTGGAATCGTTTTTTGTGTGATCATTTACTGTAAAACTTAAATGGTATTAGAGAATTAATAATTATATATGTGATCTTTATTTCTTAGAGAAAATGCTCAATCCCAGTTAACCCCAAATTAGATAATCATGGTAAATACATGATTATGATAAATACTATGCTATTTAAATTCTTAGAATAGTTGACGTTTATCTCAGGCGATTATCATCAAAGGGGTTCACGTTTGATATTTTGGAAAATGCGATTTTGAGATATGACTTGGTTATAAAGGCCTTGACATGTAGCCATTTGAAGCGGTTCCGAGTCCATAGCTGCAACATTGCAATTCTTTTATCTCCAAAGGATATCAAAGAATTCAGCTTTTTATTCCATTTGTGTTGTTTAGATTAGCTGTCGAGCATTTTAGTGTATATTTTGCTTCAAAATTTGATGAAAAACACGTTATGTCCTTGCCTCCTGCCCGTGCAAGGCACTGGCCTATTTTGGGAGAAAGTCTGTCGTCTTCGATACGTAGATGTCTTGAGTTCTGAGAACATCATTTGTACAAGCATCATACTGATTTATAACAGTACCTCTATAACACGTACACACAAACAGGAATTAAACAGGAATTAAACAGGAATTAAACAGGAATTAAACAATTATTGGTAAAATTACAACTGCAATGTCCGACCTGATATAAAATAATTTATTTAATCGAAATTATGAAAAGAAAGCGAAATCATGAATAAAAAGGGAATATAGTGCTGAGCGAAAGATTCCTATTTCTCGAACTCGTGACACTGATAACACAGCCCCTAAATCAGAAAATACACCTAAATCAGAAAATATCGAAGATAAACACGACGGGATGCTGCGATTACAGCACCCCAAAATCTAAAGTGAGTCTGAAGATATTACAGATTAAGCCTGTAATATCTTCAGACCCACTCAGATAGGGCAATAGTGTGAGCTCACACTATTGCTCTATAGCGCTGATATATTTTTGATGCACAAAACTGAATTGGTTTTCTTTCATTGGTATCTTCGCTGCATGCTCAGTACTTTGCTATAATGTGGGAGTTGCATATTTTCATTTTAAGTATCAGGCGCTACATTGTTGACACGAAATTCTATTCTAATTGTTCTGAAGTATTATGTATTTTCAATGGATACGTATCATATATTTAGAAGCCCTTAGCGGTGCCCTCACGAGGGTTTTCAATCAATCATCTGTGTGGGTCTGAAGATATTACAGATTACACCACCAGTTACCACACTATTGCTCTATATTACCAGAACAGTGTTTATGTCAATAGCATATTACAGTGAGATGATAGCATCTTGCATAATATGTAAGATATGCGGTTGATATCATTTCTTCCACCATTTCTAGTTTTTCCTTTGTAGCGAAAAGTTAACTGCCCTACAATGATCGGTGATCTATGTTTGAAAGATTGATCATCTCAGTAATAAGTCAGATTTCCATTCTTATAGAAAGTGAAACTGAACAACCTCATGTTTGGTCATAAATTACTGCGTTTGATCGCAAAGCATAGCTCGATGTAACAGAAACAGCGTTTCACCTATATCAAGATAGGCGGTTTGAAATGACACAGTCACTATACTCTTTATAACGATACACTGGTGATCTCAGAACGCATAATTTTTCATTCTTTCGTTCTGGAGCTAAAGTAATGTTTACATTACGATAGTACCCACATCGTGATGCATATCAGGCAGTATATCATTGGTTGAACGTCTTATCACGTGACATGTCACATGGCGGAGGGGGCGGGAGGTTCCATCATTACAGTGGTATCAGTTCTAATAGTAACTTATAGTAAGGTCTGAACTGTAATTTACAGTTCAGAGCACACGTCAAGGGTTACATAGTTTGTTGAAAAATATGATTGTTAGTCGTTAATATGGTTTTCTATCATTTTATACTATTTCATATTTGCAGCGATTGCGCTAATTCGCAGACCCAAAGACGTTTATTTCGCCCCCCCCCCTTCTGTTTGGCACTGGAGTTGTATCTACTCTGAACTGTAATTTACAGTTCAGAGCACACGTCAGGGGGTTACAGTCTGTAATCTGAGATTGTTTTTCGGTAGTTCATAGTCCATATATTCACCAAATAACTCCCCATAGTCGGGAAAGCCTCTTTTTTGGACCCCTTTTCTCCTTAATTGAGGCACAAACTTACCAGAAATATCTCAGCTTCTGATTGAGATACAGGACATTACACAGTGCATACACAGTCCATATAGTTACACCAAACTCTACAGAATGAACACATAATCGTAACCCCTTTTTGTTTTAAAGTTATGAACGAAAAAACTCCATCCCGCAGGGGGTGGAGGGTTATCATGCCATTACACACTTTTTCGAACTAGTGGGGCCCAAGGCCCCCCTAGATTTTTTCTAGAGGGGCCGTTTCAAAACTAAGCAAATTTTCATTTTTCATAGCCCTAAGTTTCACTATTTTGCATAAACATACAACTAAAATCATGTTTTATTGATCGATTTAACTTTAAAAAAGATGAATTTCAGGAAAATCTCTGTAACTGAACTTAATCTCAACTTCCTTTCGATGT
>WFMF01000411.1:114293-152046 GCA_011033025.1 Beroe forskalii | reverse complement strand
CCTTCGGGCCGATGGCAGCATCCCCGCCTTTTGGGCGGGGTTGCTGATCGTTCGGAGATGCCCTCGGCCCTTCGGGCCGAGGGCATCTGCCCTTCGGGCAGATGCCCTCGTCCAGAGACCCCATAACGTGGCCGCGAGCGCTTGCCAGCGCCCTGATATATCTATATATTAACAACACGCATTATATATAGTAAGATATATATTAACAACACGCATTATATATAGTAAGATAAGATAAGGTAAGATACACGATAATTACATTAATTGGTCAATTATCTCATAAGGCGGTTGAGAACCGGTACTCAAGTTAAACGTATAAAGCGTTATTTTGGCTTAAGTTGATGATATCGTTGGAATAAAGTCACTATCATTTTTACTTTCTGAGTTATAATGATTATTAATTGGTCAATTATCTCATTAGCCGGTTGAAAACCGGTACTCAAATTAAACACATATAACGTTATTATGGCTCTAGTTAATGATACCGTTGGAATTAAGTCGCTATCATTTTTACTTTCTGAGTTATATATGATAATTACTTTAACTCAATTATCTCATTATATTAAGAAACGTATACCAAACACATATAACGTTATTGTGGCTCTGTTAATGATACCGTTGGAATTAAGTCGCTATCATTTTTACTTTCTGAGTTATAAGCGATAATTACTTTAATTGGTCAATTATCTAATTAAGAATTTGGCGAAAATATTTTTAACATACCCTAGTGCACGCACCTCATTCTAGAGTTTCATATGCCGTTTAGATTACGGTTCTATCTTTTATGGTTCTCCCGTGAAGTGTTTTCCCGTTTTGTGGTGGGAGGAGGAGGAGTCGTCGTACCGTCCATAACACTAATTTTTGGCAAAAACCTAAGTTAGTTAGTAGTTAACGAGCTCTGTCGGACATGAAAATTTGCACAGTTGTAGTCCATTGTATAAAGAACAATCCCTGAAAATTTCATGAAAATCGGTCGCACCGTTTTTTCACAATAAATTATCAAAAAAATCCCATATCAGGGTGGCAAGACCAAATGCGACCTCTGCCTCACCGAGAAACTGCTGATTGTGACAAATCAATCACTCGCTCCTTATTCCATAAGTTGAGCACTTTCAAGTGGATTGCATCCCCTGAACTTGTATTATGATGAAGAATTATATATAGTAGGATATACCTCAGATAAAGCTGTCTTATTATACTATTAGGCCATTTTGAAATTTAACACAAAAAAGTGTAGCACTTTCCAAACTACTTATTAATATATATAACCAATTCTATATCAGCGCAAGTGTCAGAAGAAGTGCAAGTCAACAGACTAGAAGAAGGTGGAAAGAAGAAAGGAATGCCAGAAGTTTAAGGTGAGGTACACTGTATTAACTGTTAGAGTACCAAAAGTTACTTAGTACACGACGACTTCAAACTGTATTTCACACTCGGTCGGGACCCACACCCTGTGTTTAGTACCTGATCCCCCGTGCAATCTCCTTCACGGTATAGTAGTATGACATTAGTATCAAAAATCGTATAGAGGACGTATTTGCCGGAATTCGTTGTTGAAGGCCCCACAAGCTCACAAGATCTAGAACTATGTTTTGATTTTGTGAAAGACCGGTCACCATTCCTCAATAAATCCGGTTATACTTTCAGTTTCGGTTGTCTAGGAAACGCCCGATTAACCGAAATAAGAATTATCTTGCCATCCAAAAACTCAAAAAGGATAATATAATATAATCCCCTCGGTAGCAGATTCCGATATCCAGGCTTGGTTTCCAGGTTGTGAATGTGTGGTCTGCGGAAATGTTTCGCAGAACTATAACTATAAGCGTGTTTTCTAGCCCTGAGAGCGATTTTAGCTATGTCAAATTATATATCAATCATCTACAATAATGCCGCTGATTTACAAACTTACAATAAAATTCTCTTTCATAGTTCTATAGAGATATAAGTATTAAAGGTCCTATTTTTGGCAAAGTCTAAAATCTCATATTTTCCATACAGTACTACTAATCACAAAGTTTGCATATTTAGTTTTGCATTTGTAAGTTCCCTACTCTTCAGTATCAAACCGACAGGGAGGGTGCATTTACTGTCCCTCTGTGGAGGGTACATTTACTGTCCCTCTGTGGAGGGTACATTTACTGTCCCTCTGTGGAGGGTACATTTACTGTCCCTCTGTGGAGGGTGCATTTACTGTCCCTCTGTGAATTAGTGCATTTGGGGTGCATTTGTCCTCTGTGGGGGTGCATTTACTGTCCCTCTGTGTAGGGTGCATTTACTGTCCCTCTGTGTAGGGTACATTTACTGTCCCTCTGTGGAGGGTACATTTACTGTCCCTCTGTGTAGGGTGCATTTACTGTCCCTCTGTGGAGGGTTTTGATTGAAACCCACGGCGGGGTACCTCTAAGGGCTTTGAAATAAATAAATTAGTACAATAATAATAAATAAAATCCCTGCAAGGGCACTCAACACATTGAATGATAAGGTATGTGACACGTCACACACTAAAACATGAAGCATTAAATCAGTAGTCCATGTTGCGAGGTCAATTAAGACCTGTATGCGCGACAAACGCCTGATAGTCCCTTAACAGCAAACTACTCGACGCATCACCCCTGCTTATCACCCCTTCACTGAGTGCTACTCCTCACCCATCAGAACGTTACACCGTCACGTTCTCTCTCTACTGGTTACAGTCCCATTGCGTATGAAATGCCTCTTGTTAGGCTCTGCAGCTTTCTTCCTCTTGAGATCCTCAACGAGAGTTCTATGTTCGGTTCTTTGTTCGTAAGATCTGTCTGGAGACAGAAACACTGACCTGAACCGTTCATGACCACTTAGCCTGCGAGACTTTGAGATGATCTGAGTCACGACCAGGGAACTGGACAGGGTAACCTTGACAGGGCGTGGTCTGTCATCCCTAGCCTTGCCGAGTCTGCACATATCCATTTTCGGCTTTTCTCCTATCGCTGTCATGATTTCTCCGACCTTCTCACTGAGCTTTTCGTTGTCTTCTTCGGCAAGCCCGAACACCATCACGTTGCGACTCCGATCCTCTTCCTCCACGACCTTCTTGACAACGGAGACGATGTTAGCTGGTGTAACACTCACAGCAGACTGCTCCTGTAGTCCTGACTTCACCACTGAGCTGTAGCTCTTGAATTCTTCCTGCACTGTTTCCTGGACAGACAACTTTACGCTTGACGTAACCGCACGCAACTGTTCGTCCTGCATTCAAGAAGCTGCTTCTGAAGCTTCACCACATTCTCCTGAGAATCCAAAAGTTTCTTCTGTAAAACAAAGGTCTCGTCACTAGCTTGACTGAGATGAGCTGAAGATTCCAAAGACTCGTCAAGTTTTTCCTTCAATTCTGCTGACTTTTCACTCAAACGCCTGACGTTCTCAATCAACTTGGCTATGTATGATAGCGCTCCGTGCAGTGACGTGGCAAGTTCCTCTTTAACAGGTGCTCTACACTTGCTCAGGGTTAGATCATTCACGCTGGAACATCCCAACTTCTCTAATTTACTATCGAGCCATCTTTGCGATTGTTGTGTACATTCCATAACAAAGCAGTGTATTGCTACAAGCTGCTATTAATGTACATTTACTGTCCCTCTGTGGAGGGTGCATTTACTGTCCCTCTGTGTGGGGTACATTTACTGTCCCTCTGTGTAGGGTACATTTACTGTCCCTCTGTGTAGGGTGCATTTACTGTCCCTCTGTGGAGGGTGCATTTACTGTCCCTCTGTGGAGGGTGCATTTACTGTCCCTCTGTGGAGGGTGCATTTACTGTCCCTCTGTGGAGGGTACATTTACTGTCCCTCTGTGGAGGGTGCATTTACTGTCCCTCTGTGGAGGGTACATTTACTGTCCCTCTGTGTGGGGTACATTTACTGTCCCTCTGTGGAGGGTGCATTTACTGTCCCTCTGTGGAGGGTACATTTACTGTCCCTCTGTGGAGGGTACATTTACTGTCTCTCTGTGGAGGGTACATTTACTGTCCCTCTGTGTAGGGTGCATTTACTGTCCCTCTGTGGAGGGTACATTTACTGTCCCTCTGTGGAGGGTACATTTACTGTCCCTCTGTGTGGGGTGCATTTACTGTCCCTCTGTGTGGGGTACATTTACTGTCCCTCTCTGTAGGGTACATTTACTGTCCCTCTGTGGAGGGTACATTTACTGTCCCTCTGTGTGGGGTACATTTACTGTCCCTCTGTGTAGGGTACATTTACTGTCCCTCTGTGGAGGGTACATTTACTGTCCCTCTGTGTAGGGTACATTTACTGTCCCTCTGTGGAGGGTACATTTACTGTCCCTCTGTGGAGGGTACATTTACTGTCCCTCTGTGTGGGGTGCATTTACTGTGTCCTCTGTGGAGGGTACATTTACTGTCCCTCTGTGGAGGGTGCATTTACTGTCCCTCTGTGGTGCATTTACTGTCCCTCTGTGGGGTACATTTACTGTCCCTCTGTGGAGGGTACATTTACTGTCCCTCTGTGGAGGGTACATTTACTGTCCCTCTGTGGAGGGTGCATTTACTGTCCCTCTGTGGAGGGTACATTTACTGTCCCTCTGTGTAGGGTACATTTACTGTCCCTCTGTGGAGGGTACATTTACTGTCCCTCTGTGGAGGGTGCATTTACTGTCCCTCTGTGGAGGGTACATTTACTGTCCCTCTGTGGAGGGTACATTTACTGTCCCTCTGTGTAGGGTACATTTACTGTCCCTCTGTGGAGGGTACATTTACTGTCCCTCTGTGGAGGGTGCATTTACTGTCCCTCTGTGTGGGGTACATTTACTGTCCCTCTGTGGAGGGTGCATTTACTGTCCCTCTGTGTAGGGTACATTTACTGTCCCTCTGTGGAGGGTGCATTTACTGTCCCTCTGTGGAGGTACATTTACTGTCCTCTGTGGAGGGTGCATTTACTGTCCTCTGTGTAGGGGTGCATTTACTGTCCCTCTGTGGAGGGTGCATTTACTGTCCCTCTGTGGAGGGTGCATTTACTGTCCCTCTGTGGAGGGTGCATTTACTGTCCCTCTGTGTAGGGTACATTTACTGTCCCTCTGTGGAGGGTGCATTTACTGTCCCTCTGTGGAGGGTGCATTTACTGTCCCTCTGTGGAGGGTACATTTACTGTCCCTCTGTGTAGGGTACATTTTGTCCTCTGTGGAGGGTGTCCCATTTACTGTCCTCTGTGGAGGTGCATTTACTGTCCCTCTGTGGAGGGTGCATTTACTGTCCCTCTGTGTAGGGTGCATTTACTGTCCCTCTGTGGAGGGTGCATTTACTGTCCCTCTGTGTAGGGTGCATTTACTGTCCCTCTGTGGAGGGTACATTTACTGTCCCTCTGTGGAGGGTGCATTTACTGTCCCTCTGTGGAGGGTACATTTACTGTCCCTCTGTGTAGGGTGCATTTACTGTCCCTCTGTGGAGGGTACATTTACTGTCCCTCTGTGGAGGGTGCATTTACTGTCCCTCTGTGGTACATTTACTGTCCCTCTGTGGAGGGTGCATTTACTGTCCCTCTGTGGAGGGTGCACACTGTCCCTCTGTGAGGGTACATTTACTGTCCCTCTGTGGAAGGTGCATTTACTGTCCCTCTGTGGAGGGTGCATTTACTGTCCCTCTGTGGAGGGTACATTTACTGTCCCTCTGTGGAGGGTGCATTTACTGTCCCTCTGTGGAGGGTACATTTACTGTCCCTCTGTGGAGGGTACATTTACTGTCCCTCTGTGGAGGGTGCATTTACTGTCCCTCTGTGGAGGGTACATTTACTGTCCCTCTGTGAAGGGTGCATTTACTGTCCCTCTGTGGAGGGTGCATTTACTGTCCCTCTGTGTAGGGTGCATTTACTGTCCCTCTGTGTAGGGTGCATTTACTGTCCCTCTGTGGAGGGTGCATTTACTGTCCCTCTGTGGAGGGTGCATTTACTGTCCTCTGTGGAGGGTGCATTTACTGTCCTCTGTGGAGGGTGCATTTACTGTCCCTCTGTGGAGGGTACATTTACTGTCCCTCTGTGGAGGTACATTTACTGTCCCTCTGTGGAGGGTGCATTTACTGTCCCTCTGTGGAGGGTGCATTTACTGTCCCTCTGTGGAGGGTGCATTTACTGTCCCTCTGTGTAGGGTGCATTTCCCTCTGTGGAGGTGCCTGTCCCTCTGTGGGTACATTTACTGTCCCTCTGTGGGGTGCATTTACTGTCCCTCTGTGGAGGGGTGCATTTACTGTCCCTCTGTGGAGGGTGCATTTACTGTCCCTCTGTGGAGGGTACATTTACTGTCCTCTGTGGAGGTGCATTTACTGTCCCTCTGTGGAGGGTGCATTTACTGTCCCTCTGTGGAGGGTGCATTTACTGTCCCTCTGTGGGCATTTACTGTCCCTCTGTGTAGGGTACATTTACTGTCCCTCTGTGGAGGGTACATTTACTGTCCCTCTGTGGAGGGTGCATTTACTGTCCCTCTGTGGAGGGTGCATTTACTGTCCCTCTGTGGAGGGTGCATTTACTGTCCCTCTGTGGAGGGTACATTTACTGTCCCTCTGTGTAGGGTGCATTTACTGTCCCTCTGTGGAGGGTGCATTTACTGTCCCTCTGTGGAGGGTACATTTACTGTCCCTCTGTGGAGGGTACATTTACTGTCCCTCTGTGGAGGGTGCATTTACTGTCCCTCTGTGGAGGGTGCATTTACTGTCCCTCTGTGGAGGGTACATTTACTGTCCCTCTGTGGAGGGTACATTTACTGTCCCTCTGTGGAGGGTGCATTTACTGTCCCTCTGTGTAGGGTACATTTACTGTCCCTCTGTGGAGGGTGCATTTACTGTCCCTCTGTGGAGGGTACATTTACTGTCCCTCTGTGGAGGGTGCATTTACTGTCCCTCTGTGGAGGGTACATTTACTGTCCTCTGTGGAGGGTGCATTTACTGTCCCTCTGTGGAGGGTGCATTTACTGTCCCTCTGTGGAGGGTACATTTACTGTCCCTCTGTGGAAATTTTACTGTCCCTCTGTGAAGAGTGCATTTACTGTCCCTCTGTGTAGGGTACATTTACTGTCCCTCTGTGGAGGGTGCATTTACTGTCCCTCTGTGTAGGGTACATTTACTGTCCCTCTGTGGAGGGTACATTTACTGTCCCTCTGTGTGGGGTACATTTACTGTCCCTCTGTGGAGGGTGCATTTACTGTCCCTCTGTGGAGGGTGCATTTACTGTCCCTCTGTGGAGGGTACATTTACTGTCCCTCTGTGTAGGGTGCATTTACTGTCCCTCTGTGTAGGGTACATTTACTGTCCCTCTGTGTGGGGTACATTTACTGTCCCTCTGTGGAGGGTGCATTTACTGTCCCTCTGTGGAGGGTACATTTACTGTCCCTCTGTGGAGGTGCATTTACTGTCCCTCTGTGTAGGGTGCATTTACTGTCCCTCTGTGGAGGGTGCATTTACTGTCCCTCTGTCCCTCTGTGGAGGGTGCATTTACTGTCCCTCTGTGGAGGGTGCATTTACTGTCCCTCTGTGGAGGGTACATTTACTGTCCCTCTGTGGAGGGTGCATTTACTGTCCCTCTGTGTGGGGTGCATTTACTGTCCCTCTGTGGAGGGTGCATTTACTGTCCCTCTGTGAAGAGTGCATTTACTGTCCCTTTGTGTGGGGTGCATTTACTGTCCCTCTGTGTGGGGTACATTTACTGTCCCTCTGTGGAGGGTGCATTTACTGTCCCTCTGTGGAGGGTGCATTTACTGTCCCTCTGTGGAGGGTGCATTTACTGTCCCTCTGTGTAGGGTACATTTACTGTCCCTCTGTGGAGGGTACATTTACTGTCCCTCTGTGTGGGGTACATTTACTGTCCCTCTGTGTAGGGTACATTTACTGTCCCTCTGTGGCGGGTACATTTACTGTCCCTCTGTGGAGGGTGCATTTACTGTCCCTCTGTGGAGGGTGCATTTACTGTCCCTCTGTGTGGGGTACATTTACTGTCCCTCTGTGTAGGGTACATTTACTGTCCCTCTGTGTGGGGTACATTTACTGTCCCTCTGTATAGGGTGCATTTACTGTCCTCTGTGTGGGGTACATTTACTGTCCCTCTGTGTGGGGTACATTTACTGTCCCTCTGTGTACGGTACATTTACTGTCCCTCTGTGTAGGTTTTTGAGAAGTTTGTAAGTGTGGAGGGTAACAATAATGGGGATGGGTGTTAGTGAGTTTGACATATTATACATGTCAAACCACGGTGGGAGACATGATTTGCTAACACTCTAACCGAGGAAACTTTTTCGATAACTTAGGAAAGTAAATCCAATACTTCTTGCGACTAAAACAGTCATTTATTTCTGTATGATCGACAAGTATATGTGATATGATCAAACAAGCTAATAACTTATTGATATGTCTTATTAGCTCATTAGCTAGTTGTGTGTCCAATCACTCCAATGCGAGTCCGAGAAGTCAGAAGAGAATGCTTTGCATAAGAAACTCATGATTTCAGATAAATTTAAGTTGATAAAGGTTTGACCAAATCACATAAATGACTCTTAGTGGCAAGAAGTATAGGTTTTACTTTCCTGAATTATCGAAAATGTCTTATTGATGAGGGTGTTAGAAAATGCCTTATTGATAAGGGTGTTAGAAAATGTCTTGTTGATGAGGGCGTTAGAAAATGTCTTATTGATGAGGCGTTAGAAAATGTCTTATTGATGAGGGGTTAGAAAATCTCTTGTTGATGAGGGTGTTAGAAATTGTCTTATTGATGAGGGCGTTAGAAAATGTCTTATTGATGAGGGCGTTAGAAAATGTCTTATTGATGAGGGGTTAGAAAATCTCTTGTTGATGAAGGTGTTAGAAAATGTCTTATTGATGAGGGCGTTAGAAAATGTCTTATTGATGAGTGTGTTAAAAATGTCTTATTGGTGAGGGTGTAAGAAAATGTCTTATTGATGTGGGTATTAGAAAATGTCTTATTGATGAGGGTGTTAGAAAATGTCTTATTGATAAGGGTGTTAGAAAATTGCCTCCCACCGTGTTAAAAATTCTAAAAAACTGCAACTGTCCCGTTTACTTGACACTGAAAGACTGCAGAGTAACCAGGACAATGTTCCTTGCAGTGTCAAATGAATTTCTAATTCTAATTCATTACAGAGGAGTGAAACGAATCCATAAACTTGGTGCCATGGGAATGAGTTTGGAGGTGAGCCTGGAATCAGCTGAGAAAGAAGCTTCCTTTATCACCTGAGGAGGAACCTCACTTTCTGGTTGTTTTGTTTTCTTCATCTTGTTGCTGGACATTATATTATTATAATATTATGAACATTGAACTTTTAAAACGGGGATTAACCAATTACTCAATTAACCTGATCTATATAGTACTTTCTGCATGAGTGTAGAGTTTATTGATCGAATAGTTACAGCTTATTGACTGTATTTATCAGCATGGGTCTTATATAATGGGTAGATTATGGTTAGCTGTCCTGTATTTCTTTGGCCACAAACTGTTGACTCATGGTTGAGGTTTCGAAGTTTAAAATTTCACTTGAGATACGGGTTACTGACGTTCGTAAACTCTGGAGACTTGATCTTGATTTTATAATTGACATAAATTTAAACAGTAAATTTTATTTAAACAGTTATATTTTATTTAAACAGTAAATTTTATTTAAACAGTTATATTATAACTATTATTATTATAACTTTATTAGGTCATAGTAAGCCATAGTATTAGTAAGCCATAGTAGTAAGTAATAAGTACTAAGGGGTGATATATAATTTAATCATTTGATAGTAATTAGTACTGTAACATTCCTCTCTAACCGTTCTTAGTTTCTTGATGCAAATTGTCTCTCATTCCTTGTAGCAATTGTGATAGAAATTTATTTTTGAATAGAAATACAAAAGCGGAGAATGCTATAATGGGAATTGAAGCAGAGATTAAATTAGGGGGGGGGTTCCAACCGTGTATCATGGGAGGAAACAAGGAGGTGGAATTGGGGCGAACAAATGATTTGGGAATGGAAATAAGACTGGGTAGGGGCAAGTTAAAGATAACTGTCGAATAGTAAATTGCTATTCCAATATGCCAAATTTGAAGCTTAGTGAACTCTCCTTTAGAAAACCTCTTTTTGTTTGGCTGCCTAACTCAGTTAACGACCGAGTTCAGGTTATAAGCCGAGGCCGAGCCAAGTTCAAATAACATTCGTGAAACTACAATTTTATTTTGCCGTGATTTTCTGTGAAACTATTTTAAGGGGGGGGGGGGGGGGGGTTTCAAGCCAAATTATTGGGAAAACACATTTCTGAGATAACGGTTGACCCAAAAGGTATACCCCGTGGGCCAACTTTTTGGCCAGGTTTGGTACTCCCAGACCCACTGGCGCCGCCGTGGCACAAAATGGGTATATTTTTTCAAAAGTAACTTGGGCAGGATCTGAGGTGTGCAATCGATAGATAATGGTCCCTTGAGTTAACATACAAAATTTGAAGTCGATATCTCAAAAAATGGCCGAGTTATGGCCGAAAAACGCATGCCCATATATGGGCATACGCGCGTCACGCAAGCCAATTCTGGCCCATAACTTGGGCAAATATCAATATTTTTGAATGAAACCAAATTAATTCGATAAATGGCGTTGAATTATGTATTCTCTGCAAGTTATGCCTTCAAAAATTTTTGGCGCCAAATTTTTGTCAAAATTTTGGCGCTTTCAGCGCCAAAAAAATTTGAAGGCCTAACTCAAAGTCAAAAATCCGAGCCCATTTGTATCTGAGGAATTTAGTCTAGTTTCACGTAAAAAAGAATTGTGCAAAAATATCAATCATAGCCGAAGTTATAAGCGTTTGAGTAAAGTGCACTTTGGAAAAAACGCGAACTGAGAAAATGGCAATTTTGTGGTTTTTTAGAGGTTTTTTGGACCTCAAATCGCCATTTTAGCAGCAATCAACCCCAAACATAATTCAACGCTATTTATCGAATTAAGTTGGTTTTATTCAAAAATATTGATATTTGCCCAAGTTATGGGCCAGAATTGGCTTGCGCGATGCGCGTTATATGCCCATATAATATGGGCATGCGTTTTTCGGCCATAACTCGGCCATTTTTTGAGATATCGACTTGCTTCTGAAAAAATATGCCCATTTTGTGCCCATTTTGTGCCCATATTTGGGCACGGCGCCACGGCGGCGCCAGTGGGTCTAGGAGTACCAAACCTGGCCAAAAAGTTGGCCCACGGGGTATACCTTATGGGTCAACCGTTATCTCAGAAACGTGTTTTCCCAAAAATGTGGCTTGAACCCCCCCCCCCCCCCCCCCCCTTAAAAGAATCTTTTGTCAATTGAATCAGTTATTAAATTTGATAAATTTCAATCCAGTGAAAATTTCAGTTTGTTAGACCCCAAAATTCAGCCGATTAAAGTATCAACACATAAAATTTTCGCAATTAGCTACGTATCGAACTCGGCAGGCTAAATACTTGGCGGAATCGACTCCGCGGCGGACCCGCCAGTTCCGCGGCGGATCCGCCACGGACTCCGATAAATTCCGCAATAAAAAATTTTTGGCGGAATTTAGTGGACCCGCGGCGGACTTTTTTAAAGTCTGCCGCGGAATTGCGGGTCCGCCGCGGATCCGCCGCGGATTTTCCGGGGCTTGGCGGACATTCCGCCGCGGAGTCGTTAAAAATTCCGCCAAAAAAGTCCGCCGCGGAAATTTTAGAGTTCACAGCAAAAGTCCGCCGCGGAATCGGCCAACGAACTCCGCTACCCAGCCGGCCAAAAAGCGTTTAAAATACGTTTATTCAACGTTTTTTGGGAAACCTTAACGAAACGAAATAACGTTTAATAAACGTTTATTAAACGTTTTTTCGCGTAACGTTTTAAAGCATACATTCGGTTTAAAATTTACGTTTCATAAACGTTTCTAGGGAAACGTTTAATAAACGTCAAACAGAAACGGTTATTAAACGGAAAATCACTCGAAAAATATAGTTCCTGCGGTTTCGTTTATTTATGGTTTATAAATCGTTCTAAAAAAACGTTTCTGATTGGTATCCTCGAAACTATAAATAAACCAATTGATTAACCATTTCATCACTAAATTATTTCTTACTGTCCTACTCCTAGACCCCTAGGACAATCTCGACTTGGACTATAGTGAGTCCTCCGTCGACCATGAGTATACAGTATGAGTACACACATGGTTTTAACAAAAGTAATAGAACTGGGTTATTAACCACAGTATTTGCCTTGCAAGGCACAATTTACAGACTGAAGCAGGACGGGGGATATAATTGTAAGGGTAAAAGGTTTCCTTGTGTTTCTATGATAAGGTTTATTTTTTGTTTATTTTTGGTTTATTTTCGTTTATTTCTTATTCATTCGCTATCTATCAATTTTTTGTGCGTGTTGATTAAGCAATTTTCTTATCAACAAATTGCAGCGTATTTGCACAATATAGCACAAGCCTTTGTCCACAGCTGGCACGAGTTCACGCCCTGGGCAAGGCGGTAATCCGCGGAAAGATAGAGAGTAGAACCATGTTTAAAATGTTATTTTGCGCCATTTTGAACATCTATAACTAAATCAGTTTTTATCGGATAATGTTTTAAATTGGTAAGTTGCTTATATTGTTCCTTAAGATTTAGCTATAAAACAATTTTCAGGGCAATCAGGTGTTAAATGCGGCCTCTGGAAGCCTCTAAAAATTGAGCTGCAAAATGATTAAAATAGGTTTTTGGCGAAAAAACGTTCTGCTGCCGCACTTAGTGATGCTATAGTGACCTTTTCATGGTGTCCTGTTGCCTGTTAGTAAAAAATGATGGAAAATAGGAGATGAAATTGTGCTGCACGTGAGTTCACGCGGAAGTTTTGTAGAAATTAGGGCATTTCATGAAATCAATATATACATGGGATTTTCGACTTGATTTTGTTAAAACAAGTTCAAATACGATTGATGTGCGTGAAATTAGGTTCCAATGCTACAATTTTGCACGTGAGTTAGCACGGACGTTTTGTAGAACTTATTGAAATCGCTACTTTTGATTTATTCAGGCATTAAACGTTACGATATGATGAGTTACGTGGACCCAAAGTGTGTTCGGAGGAGTCGCATGGGTTTGAACGGCCTCATCCAATTTTAAGGGAGATAATTCAGCGACGACTCTTTTGCGGTTTTGGGGCCTTATATACTTATAGTTATATAGTGTACAACTACAAAGATCACGCATTAAATTCTCGCTAGAAAATCTGCACAGTGTGGCGAAGGAAATGAACTTTCAATGCTGTGTTTGGTGAAAAGTGGGAGGAGGTCAACTGTACTGCAAGACGACAGTGATGAAGTTTGACAAGTCTAGTCTACTCGGTCAAATTTGGTTTTGACAGCTGTCCGCGGTTTTCTTGTCAAGAGAGCAAGAGCAGAGTCAGCAGCTGGATCGATTCATCGGCATAATCCACGATTTTTGCAAGTTCACCTGAATTCGCCGCGAATTCGCCGCGAATTCAGGTGAATTCAGATGAATTCAGGTGAATTCGCGGCGGAGTTCGCCAAAAAAAATTTTTGGCGGACTCCGCCGGACTCCGCCGGAGTTCGCCGCGGACTCTGGCGAATTCACCTGAATTCACCTGAATTCGCCGCGAATACACGCGTATTCGGTGTACTAGTTCGCTAACTTTCCAGTTCACCCAGGCGAACAAGTTCGCCGCGAATTCGCGGCGGACTGATGTCCGCCGCAAACTCGCGGCGAACTCAGGTGAACTTGGGCGAACTTGGACGAACTTGGGTGAACTCAGGTGAGCTCAGTTCGCGGCGAATTCACATGAACTTTGAAAGAACTTTGTCACGTCTGGCACGCTTATGTGAGACTAAGATGCGATTTACAATGTCTACCATATGCGTGACGTCATGGATCCAAAGAACCTTACAGGGTTAGGGTTTTGGTTAGGACACAAGAAAAAAATTGACATCAAGATCTGTGACGTCATTGTCAGGTGTTGCCTGACCCCCTGACGACGTCAGGCAATGACGTCACTAGGAGCCGTTTACAGGTATGTCTACCTTGAAAACGGCTCTGAGTGACGTCACAGATCTAAAGGTCAATCCTAAACCTAACCTTTGCCTTAACCAAAAACCTAACCTTAATCCTTACAGTTACCCTAAACCTAACAAATCCTTACCCTGCTGGTCGTGCAGGTGGCGTTTTATGGTTGGCAATTCCTCGCGTACATGAATACTGGTATGTAACATTAACACTTAGCACTTTAGCAGTTTTACGATACACTTACAGTAAGGCTCCGACACAGTCACACCGTTACGACACAGTATCATGACACCGTTACGGCGTTACGACTCAGCAACACCGTTGGCGTTACGACACAGTAGAACTGTTACGATGCAGTAACACCGTTACGACACAATAACACCGTTACGACACAGTAGAACCGTTACGATACTCATACAGTAACCCACGACACAGTACCACTGTTACGACACAGTATCACCGTTACACTTACAGCACAGTTCAATAGGTCAATATTGTCGGCCAATGACAGACCCTCGTGACCCCAGTGACTAAAGTTTTCATTTTGACTTATGTCCTGAATTTATTTAGAGGCACTTTTTGACCTATTTCCGGCTGAAATAGACTAGTTCCAATACTTTTCTAGACTGGGTTCTATGGGTATTCGTACGGTTGCTATGGGACTGGGAGTCATAAGCCGAAGCTTCGCTGAAAACTCCTCAGTTAAGGCTGATCGTTGCTATGGGAAGTCGTACGGTTGCTATGGGAGTCATAAGCCGAAGCTTCGCTGAAAACTCCTCAGTTTTAAGGCTCGTTGCTATGGGAAGTCGTACGGTTGCTATGGGAGTCATAAGCCGTAGCTTCGCTGAAAACTCCTTGATTGCTTTTAGATTGGAAAACCCTTGATTTTTAGACACTATGGGAAGTCGTACGGTTGCTATAGGAGTCATAAGCCGTAGCTTCGCTGAAAACTCCTTGATTTTTAGATTGGTTGCCACGGGAAGTCGTACGGTTGCTATAGGAGTCATAAGCCGAAGCTTCGTTGAAAACTCCTCAGTTTTTAGACTGGTTGCTATGGGAAGTTGTACGGTTGCTATGGGAGTCATAAGCCGTAGCCAATGGTTCCATTGGCAACAATGTTGATGCTGATTGTCACGACTCGTGACCATTGTATTTGCAATGCTTCAGGGTACTCGGGCACAGAGCCTATTCACCGCCGATAGGCGCTGATTGGCGATCAGCGCCGATATTTGGCGATCAATCAGTGCCGATCAGCACTGGTGGCCCAAAATCAGCGCTGATCAGCGCCGACTTCCCTTAATCAGGGGCGTCGCGTCGTTGGAGCAAGGGGGATTTGGTTAAAGCTAAGCGGCAACCAAAACACCTGTATAAGAAGAGCCTTTGCAGTTGCAATAACGCAATTTTCCTTCATCGCCGATCGCTAATTTGTTAAATTCGTACTGATTTGGGCTTTTGGGCATGTTTCCCTCCGGTGAACTCAGGTGGACTCCAGCGGACTGCGGCGGACTCCGCCATCTGAATTCAGGCGAACTAGTTCGCCGCGAATTCGCCGCGAACTGGCAGTTCACCTGGGTGAACTGGAAAATTGGCGAACTAGTACACCGAATACGCGTGTATTCGCGGCGAATTCAGGTGAATTCAAGTGAATTCGCCGGAGTCCGCGGCGGACTCCGGCGGAGTCCGCCAAAAATTTTTTTTGGCGAACTCCGCCGCGAATTCACCTGAATTCACCTGAATTCACCCGAATTCGCGGCGAATTCGCGGCGAATTCAGGTGAACTTGCAAAAATCGTGGATTATGCCGATTCATCAGTTGAGGCGGATTCCGATCAAAAATCAGGAAACTCGGTTACAGCAGAGTAAATGTGAGCAATTCAAGAGTATGGGGTATGAATGTCAGTGATGCGGTCAAGCATGAGCTGGGGTATGAAGAAAGAAAAGAGAGCTGAAAGCTGCGGTGAAATTTGCTGAGAAACACGGCGACTGAAAGTGAAAGAAAGGGCGGTAATAGTAATTATACTGTTTGTTCTTGAAGAGATTACCAGCGAAGTTGTGCGGGGAAGTGGAGAAGAGCCTCTGCAATGGACATATCTGCAACAGAGCGAGCCATCAGTCCGTGACTGCTATGGGGTGGGAATTTCTAATAACCTGAACAGCCGGATCAAGTTTGATTTTAAAGCCCTTGTGGGTGCTACACATAGGGTTTGTGATAAACAGGTTTTCGTGAACGAAAAATACATTTTTAAAAGTTTACTTGAGGTTTCTAGCGGAACGAAACTTCCAATCCACAAATTAAGTTGTAAACCATAAATAAACGTTCCACATACGTTTATTTATGGTTTTGTAGAAAACGTTATATAAACCAAAAATAAAACGTATCAGAAACGTTTAATTTTGGTTTTGGTAAAACGTTTCTACAGATCCGTCTATTAAACGTATCAAAACGTTTAGAAATAACGTTTGACGAAAACCAAAATTAAACCAAAGAAAAACGTTTTTCATTGGTTTATTTTTGGTTTGGTTTCTTTGTGCCGGCTGGGTAGTGGACTTAAGTCCGCGGCGGACTTTAGTCCGCGGATTCCGCTGGCGGAATGCGCTATACTTGTGGAATCCCCCGGCGGAATCTGCGGACTTAAGTCCGCCGGCGGACTTTAAGTTAAATGTATAAATAGGATCCACTGGTGAGGTCCGCCGCGGAAGTCATTCCACCGAGAATCTGGACGATTGAAAATAGAAAAAAATATACATGCTAAACCATAAACTCATAAACAAGTAATCGGATATCGGTATCTCTCATGTAGACGGGACTGAGTGACGTCACAGATCTAAAGGTCAATTTTTTCCCTCCCCATTGACCTTTTTGTGAATACAAAAAGGCAAAGGAGAGGGTTAGCAGAGATCGTGTTTGGGAAGGTGAGAAATAGGATATTTGCATAGCAGGTCCAGATTTGCAATACAACTACTGTAATTTCATGAAAGTGCCCGGAAAGTCCGAGGGAGATATGTCCACAAATTTTGAGGGAGATGTCCACAAATTTGAGGGAGATGTCCTCATATTTGAGGGAGATTTCGTCAACAATGGTACCATCAATTGTGGAGTCGCGTAGCAACCTTAATTGCGCGCGCAATTGCGCGCTTTCACTCCGCAAGATTAGGATGGATGTTCATATCGAGCAGTTTTGTGCGCGGCGCTGCGGCTCAACATCATGCGCGCTCAAGTTAAACTTTAGTTAGCCGATCAAATTTTTAGCGAAAATTCAACACTTTACCAATGTTTGAAATTCGAGCAATTTTGAACAATTTATGGTGGAAAAACAAATTACTGTATCATGAAAGCATGAAATTGCGTATCATGAAATTGAATCATCAATGCTAGTTGCTTCAAGTTCAACCATGAAAACCATGGCAAACTACGGAGTTTATGAAATAAATAACTTCGCGAAATTATTCAATTGCGTTGTTTAAAATCTCATCAACGTGGATCAAAGCTGCCTACGTCTACATGCATATAGTAGTCTCACGACAAGTTTTCACCGATTTAAAGGGTAGTACTATATGCGTAGAGTCGTGTTCTACTCGCGCTTTATATCATGTGTTTGTTATGACACACCAATTTAAATACACATCTACGCGACCTTTGCTTTTGCGTTACAAAAATGTGCATATCTCCGAGGTTTTTTGAGCAAACTTGATGAAACTTTCAGTGAAGTTTAGATTCATTTTTGAGCTCCAGAAGCGGAGTTATGACCGAAAAGCCAGTTGTTAAGCGGTAACTTTAAAACAAAACACCGGTTTATCTGTCATATCTCAATTTCTGAGGGTCAGAAATGTTAGCTACTCCAGGAATGTGGCTGGTCATATCTGCCCGTAATATCCTGTAAGTTTGATCAAAATTGCTCAAAAAACGGCTGAGTTATGCGCTTTTTGTTTTGTGTTAACAAGCATTTTCTATTATTACCATATAAGGTAATGTGTGCTTGTTGTGTACAGGGTGTGTCTTTTGTACACCGTTCGACTATTATAGTACTTTAGAGGCTCAGACTCACCGCAGAAATATGATTTAGAGCACTCGGCTCAGCTTCGCTTCGCCTCGCACTCTAAATTATTTAAATGTCTCCAGCTACGCTGTCGACATTTAAATATTATATAGAGCCCTGCTCTCGCAGGGCTCTATATTGTCTGCGTGTTCGTCTTACGCCTCTAAAGTACATATAAAATTGCACGTTTCAATTAATATCATCTTCAAGCTCGGGGGAGGGAAATTAAGCGCCCGCAGATGGGTAACGGGCGCAATTCTTGTTCTGTATATAAATTGTAAGTGTTTAGCAAGAGTTTTGGTTAGGGTCACGGTTAGGTTTCCGTTTAGGATACAGAAAAATTGACCTTTAGATCTGTGACGTCACTCAGTCTCGTCTACATGGGAGAGATACCGATATCCGATTACTTGTTTATGGTTTTGGGAGCCGTCACATATTACGTCATCACTTTTTTGCCCATTTTCAACCCCGTCCCCCCCGTCTGTCAGCATTTGTCATCATTGGCTGACCCCCTCCCCCATGCTGACGTCAGCATTGACCAAACCTTCCTCCATTTTCAAAACAAATTTTGAATATTTCAAATCGAAACAACAGACATAATATTAATATATCAATCATGAACGTGTGGTGTATTTCATATTGTTCGATTCGCAAAAAATTGTTGCGAATTGTTATAGACGAACCTCATTCAATCATAAAATGGCCTTTCACGTGCCCAGTTAGTTCGGAAACATAGATAACATATTGCAGAAATGAAATGGGTACTCCAAAACAAAATATTGTGAACGAAAAAGTTCGAAATCGTAAATCAAAAAATAAGAATTTTTGCTGACCGTCAGCAAACCTCAAACCCCCTCCCCCCTGTCATCACCTGTCAGCATTTGAAAACCCCCTCCCCCGGGTCGAGTGATGATGTAATTTGTGACGGCTTCCTTAGCATGTATATTGTATATAATATTTTTTTTCTATTTTCAATCGTCCAGATTCTCGGTGGAATGACTTCCGCGGCGGAGTTCCGCGGCGGACCCCACCAGTGGATCCTATATTTATACATTTAACTTAAAGTCTGCCGGCGGACTTTAGTCTGTGGATTCCGCCGGCGGATTCCACAAGTGTAGCGGAATCTGCGAACTAAAGTCCGCCGCGGACTTAAGTCCACTAGCGGAGTTCGTTGGCCGATTTCGCTGGCGGAATAAAATTCCGCGGCGGACTTTTGCTGTGAACTCTAAAATTTCCGCGGCGGACTTTTTTGGCGGAATTTTTAACAACTCCGCGGCGGAATGTCCGCAAGCCCCGGAAAACTGCGGCGGATCCGCGGCGGACCGCAATTCCGTGGCGAACTTTCAAAAAGTCTGCCGTGGGTCCACTAAATTCCGCCAAAAAATTTTTATTGCGGAATTTATCGGAGTCCCCGGCGGATCCGCCGCGGAACTGGCGGGTCCGCTGCGGATCCGCGGCGGAGTCGATTCCGCCAAGTATTTAGCCACTCGGCAGATGAAGTAAAATTTTGCCGTGGCCGAGTTTTAAAAAAGGCCGATTTTGGCGGAGGCCGAGTACTCGGTCGTTTCCTACTTTCCTGCTATAACTATAGGACATCATTGAGATGCATTTTAGTGCATATTGTACGAGGCGAAGCCGAGTTTAATATGCACAATATGCATCGAAATGATGGCCTATAGTTATATTAAACTTAAAGGGTGAGCAGAATATAAGCATTGCATAAGCATACATAATGTGCATGTGAAAACTAAGGGAACCTTATAACACTGCGAAATATTCATAATGCATGGAGACTCTCCATTGGAGATACAGGCAAAAAACAGGAAATTGCTATGAATAAGCAATATACCAATATGCGTCCAATTTAGTGTGCAGTATAACCCATTCTGATGTCGCAGTGAATACAATACACTTACAGCTGTCAAACTTGACTCTGATGGTTGAAATTATATTTCTTTTGTGAAAATTTCATTCCAGCCCTTAAATTTTTCTGAGAAAAAAAATCTAAAATTTTTCATGTTTAAACTATTCTACTATTCTAATCATTTCTGATGAGTCAATTTTTTTCCGATTTTAAAACCTCCCAATAAGCTATTTTTCCCAATTGACGAATTTCCTCACAAAAAAGTTGTCAGAGAAAATTTCTTTCCTCTTTCTTACATTGGAGTCTGAATTCTATATACGATACTTCAGAAGCTAAGATACAACAATTTTTTATATTTGCGCCAGAGTAAGAAAATGAGCACGGCCCCTTGAAGCTTTGCAGGGTTAGATTAATGATATGTTAACTCGGTAATCTGCCGATACACACCTGGGGCACAACCTGGGCACACCTTGGGCACATCTCGGGCACATTTCGGGCACACCTCGGGCACAAGACACACCTGGGGCACATTTGGGCACAACCACCTGTGGCACACCTCGGGCACCCTGGGGCACATCTCGGACACAATTAATGCACAAAACATATCTGGGGCACAACCACCTGAGGGCACATTTCGGGAACACCTTGGGCACATCTCGGGCACATTTCGGGCACACCTCGGGCACAAGACACACCTGGGGCACATTTGGGCACAACCACCAGGGGCACACCTCGGGCACCCTGGGGCACATCTCGGACACAATTAATGCACAAAACATATCTGGGGCACAACCACCTGAGGGCACATTTCGGGCACACCTGGGGCACATTTCGGGCACACCTGGGGCACATCTCGGGCACAACTGGGGCACATTTCGGGCACACCTGGGGCACATCTCGGGCACATTTCGGGCACACCTCGGGCACAAGACACACCTGGGGCACATTTGGGCACAACCACCAGGGGCACACCTCGGGCACCCTGGGGCACATCTCGGACACAATTAATGCACAAAACATATCTGGGGCACAACCACCTGAGGGCACATTTCGGGCACACCTGGGGCACATCTCGGGCACACCTGGGGCACATCTCGGGCACACCTGGGGCACATCTCGGGCACACCTGGGGCACATCTCGGGCACACCTGGGGCACATCTCGGGCACACCTGGGGCACATCTCGGGCACACCTGGGGCACATCTCGAGCACAACTGGGGCACATTTCGGGCACACCTGGGGCACATCTCGGGCACACCTGGGGCACATCTCGGGCACAACTGGGGCACATCTCGGGCACACCTGGGGCACATCTCGGGCACACCTTGGGCACATCTCGGGCACATTTCGGGCACAAGACACACCTGGGGCACATTTGGGCACAACCACCAGGGGCACACCTCGGGCACCCTGGGGCACATCTCGGACACAATTAATGCACAAAACATATCTGGGGCACAACCACCTTAGGGCACATTTCCGGGCACACCTGGGGCACATTTCAGGGGCACACCTGGGGCACATCTCGGGCACAACTGGGGCACATTTTCGGGCACACCTGGGGCACATCTCGGGCACATTTCGGGCACACCTCGGGCACAAGACACACCTGGGGCACATTTGGGCACAACCACCAGGGGCACACCTCCGGGCACCCTGGGGCACATCTCGGACACAATTAATGCACAAAACATATCTGGGGCACAACCACCTGAGGGCACATTTCGGGCACACCTGGGGCACATCTCGGGCACACCTGGGGCACATCTCGGGCACACCTGGGGCACATCTCGGGCACACCTGGGGCACATCTCGGGCACACCTGGGGCACGTTTCGGGCACACCTGGGGCACATCTCGGGCACACCTGGGGCACATTTCGGGCACAACTGGGGCACATTTCGGGCACACCTGGGGCACATCTCGGGCACACCTGGGGCACATTTCGGGCACAACTGGGGCACATTTCGGGCACACCTGGGGCACATCTCGGGCACACCTGGGGCACATTTCGGGAAGTATAGTCGTATTTGAACTTATTTCAGTAACAGCGCTCAAGATGCAGTAGCATAAATGTTAAAAAATTACTCAATCATACAACATTCCCGCCCTGGCCAGGGCGGTAACCCCCTGCGTATAGAAAAATAAAAATTTGAGAGACGTTTCTGGCCAGGGTATATAATAGAGGATTTGGGGATTTTCAGAAAAATCCCCATTTTATCACCCACCACGAAATTTCGACTTGACGTCATTATCATATCGTCACCTAAATATAGAAAGGGCCTATGTTAACATAGGCCCTTTTAATTTGTTTTTACATTTTCAGAAGAGTTGTGATTTTTGTCCAATGGATCCATTGGATCCATCATGTCCAATGGACAAGTCCAATGGACGTCCATTGGACATCCAATGGACATCCATTGAACATGATGTCCATCGGTAAAAATGTCCAATGGTGTTCAATGGATCCAATGGATCCATTGGATCCATTTTTGATGTTCAATGGACATGTTCAATGGACATGTTCAATGGATCCAATGGATGTTCAATGGATCCATCTGAGTGGATCCAATGGACACAATCACCAAACATGGTTTGGTAGATGAACATCAGTCTGGTATTTATGTTCAATGGATCCATTGTGTCCATTGGATCCAATGGATCTATTGTGTCCATTGAACACCATTGGAAATGTCCATTGGATCCATTGCACATTGTGTCCATTGGATCCAATGGATCCATTTTGTCCATTGGACACAATGGATCCATTGGAGACAATGGACCCAATGGACACAATGTACAATGGATCCAATGGATCCAATGGACATGTTCAATGGTGTTCAATGGACACAATGGATCCATTGGATCCAATGGACACAATGGATCCATTGAACAGAAATACCAGACTGATGTCCATCTACCAAACCATGTTTGGTGATTGTGTCCATTGGATCCACTCAGATGGATCCATTGAACATCCATTGGATCCATTGAACATGTCCATTGAACATGTCCATTGATCATCAAAAATGGATCCAATGGATCCATTGGATCCATTGAACACCATTGGACATTTTTACCAATGGACATCATGTTCAATGGATGTCCATTGGATGTCCAATGGACGTCCATTGGCCATGTCCACTGGACATGATGGATCCAATGGATCCATTGGACAAAAATCACAACTCTTGTGACACTTTTACCCTATCATGTCCCAAAATATCGAAGATATTTGACGTAAAATACCGACCCTTGAATTTTTTAAAAGGGCCTACGTCAACATAGGCCCCAGAATTTGATGTCATTATACCTCCCCATGAAACTTAGAAAAGGGGCCTATGTTAACATAGACCCCATATTTTTCGTGGTTCATGTCTGTTTCGTTGCGTAGAAAGGTCCTAAGTAAATATAGGTCTTATTTTTTCAGTACAATTTTTTCCTGTTCCCAATCGCGTTTTTGTTTTACAAAAAGGCATTGAGAAAAGGTTAGCAGAGATCGTGTTTTGTGGGGGTTGTGTGTATACTACCTTTATGCGTACTGTTAAATCTGAAATAGGTACTGTGCTGCGCGCGACCAAATTTGGTCGTCGTCGTCGTATGTCGTCGTATGTCACTTTTTCGATCAACTGCTCCTTTATAATATCACTCGCGTCAGAGTAGCTTGGTGTAGTGGCATCCTTCGCATTATGGGCTGCAACTAGCAAACTGGGCTAATTTGTAGGTATTTGAGTTCAATGCTCTGTTGATGCTGATGTTCTTTATGAAAAATTTAACAATTCTTTAATCATAAAATAAAAACTTAATCAATTTTCACGGTATCAATCAGATTGGATTTCAATCACACAGCCATTTGAACTTCTGTAAGTAGCGGGCAATTCGGCCAATTTACAATGGGCAGTATTAGTGCCATCAGTTATGAATGATCTAAAGAATTGACTTGAGGAAAATAAACATGATAGTTTGTCTCGGTTCATGATTGATAACAATGATATATCTGAAGCTTTAATCTTGGTCAGTAATGGATAATTATATTGTGTATTTCAATCTTGAAGATATCATGGCGGGGTACAATATTAGCGAACATTGCAATGGTTTGATATCTGCAACGCAACACAAATGAAAATTTAACGCGTAACGAAAATGGTGATCATAGTTATGAAACTCTGAACGGCGCGCAACGAATCTTCAGAGAGTTCTATGAAATGGCGGAACGCGCGCGAACATTTGGCACGTGGAACGAAATCGCCCACGTGATATTTAGATCTGCGCGCGTTAATTCAAACTTGTAGTAGAGAAATGTATATAGCGCCCGCGCCCCGCATAACGAGGAATATCTATAAAATTGATTCAATGATGTTAGTATTGCGATGTCACACTTGATAGAAGAAGCGTTTTATCACGGAAAATTATTTCAGATAAATCGTAAATCTATTGAATACCAACTCTTGCTCTTAATTCCCGTAGGTGTTCGCCCGCGATTGTATCTTGATTTGTGAGGTCACTTTTGTGCTTTATCGTCAACTCACTATATCAGTAAATAAGACGGACAACAGTCAAATGACAGCGTGTTCTACTACCAGCCCCAGGGAACAGGAAATTAAGCGCCTGCATACGGGAACAATCAACAAACGCACAAGAAATGCTCCGGCAGGCGCAATTCTTGTTGAAACATTAAAAGGGCCTATGTTAACATAGGCCCCCAAAATATTGGAAAATTGGATAATTTGTTGTGTAAAAAGGGCCTATATCAGTTTTTAAGTCCCGACCAAAAATTCTACAAAGACATCAATGGTTGCAAATCATCTAATATCAATGCTTTCGACACTGAAGAAGTAATATAATTCAAATTCTGACCTAATTTCCGAACATTGTGGCCAATATTCAGTTTTTAGGTTTTTATCGATTATCTCAAAACACGTTTTTTTGACATAGGCCCTTTCTATGTTTAGGTGACGATATGTTAACAAGAGTAAAAACTTGAAAAATCCCCATATTTTCAACTTACCAAAATTTAAAAAGTTAAAACACCGAAATTTCATCCCACATAAATACACCTCCTAAGGTATAAGAGCTGATAATTAGGGACCCAATTTATAAGGCCGAGATGTCAAGAACGGGAAATGGTAGAGACATGATCAAGGTCAGGTTTTGTTGATATAAAATAGGAAAGTGTTATAGGCTATAAGAGAAGTTCTGGTGACGTCATTATCACGTCACTATGACGTCATCAACTTAGCAAAATTTCATTGTTTCTTAGCGAAATAGGCCATTTTCGAGCGCATTTTTCACCAAGAAGGAAGCGAGATAGCTCTCTGATTTTTGGACTGATTTTTAGCAAATTTAAAGAGCTTTCAGAAACTCACATGGATTATTGGGCTATCTCAATTTTTCATCGAGATATACGCGATTTTCTAAGGTGCGGTGAACAATCAATGTCGAAATTTTAAACGAACGAGACGTCAAGAACTGCGACTTATCTTGAGATGAGACTGGTCAAAGTATGTTATACTAAGGCGGAATTGCTTAATAGGCTATATGGGAAATTGGTTTGAGCCTATTTTGGTGCTGTGATGACGTCATCAAAATCGCGTAAAACCACTAAGATAACGTATTTTGCGATAAAATGCTATTTTGCGCTATTTTGAACATCTGTAACTCAAAGAGTTTTCATCGGATTATGTTTTATTTCATTACGTTGCTTTTAGCCCTCGAGATTCAGCTATAAAACGAGTTTCAGGGTGATCGGTCAGAATTTGTCGTCATGGGAAGCCTCTAAAAATTGAGCCGCAGAATTGTAGAAATTACGTTTATGACGAAAATTTTTCTGTAGCCCTATTCTGTGATACGATGGTGAACTAATAATGGTTTATTCGTGTCTAGCAGTGACTGGGTATGGGAAATATACAATGAAAGGTATGACAAAAAACAATTGGAAATTGTGTAGGTTCCGCAGCGCACCTGTAGATTTTTGCGATTAAAAGTGGTGATATGAACTTAAATCGCAGCGCTGGCGTGGCAGTGAGCTTTTTGCTGCTAGGAATATTGATTAATCTATTAATGACACTTGCATTGATCAATGCATCTATTCCTTGCAAAATCTGGCCACTACCACGCCAGCGCTGCGATTTAAGTTCATATCACTACTTTTAATCGCAAAAATCTACAGGTGCACAGCGGAACCTACACAATTTCCAATTGTTTTTTGTCATACCATATCATTCTTTTTAGTTTTGACCAAGGCAACAAAGTTTCCAACGCCGTTGGATTCAAGTCAATACCATGTTTCGGAGACGAGATATAAGCGATAATTGGTTTAATTGACCAATTATGTAATATGTAATTAGACGATTTAAAGTGAAAATTTTTCAATAGCATACTACACGCAGTCCATGCTAAAGTTTCCAATGCTGCAAGATTTAAGTCCCTACCATGTTCCTAGGACGAGATAATATGAGCGATAATTGGTTTAATTGGCCAATTATCTAATTAAGCGATTTGTTATGAAAATTTTTACAGTGCTTATCACACCCGATCCATGCCAAGATTTTCAATGCTGCAAGATTTAAGTCCCTACCATGTTCCTAGGACGAGATAATATGAGCGATAATTGGTTTAATTGGCCAATTATCTAATTAAGCGATTTGTTATGAAAATTTCTACAGTGCTTATCACACCCAATCCATGCCAAGATTTTCAATGCTGCAAGATTTAAGTCCCTACCATGTTCCTAGGACGAGATAATATGAGCGATTATTGGTTTAATTGGCCAATTATCTAATTAAGCGATTTGTTATGAAAATTTTTACAGTGCTTATCACACCCGATCCATGCCAAGATTTTCAATGCTGCAAGATTTAAGTCCCTACCATGTTCCTGGGACGAGATATGAGCGATAATTGGTTTAATTGGCCAATTATCCAATTAAGCGATTTGTTATGGAAATTTTAACAGTGCTCACTACACGCGATCCATGCCAAGGTTTTTAATGCCGTAAAATTTAAGTCCCTACCATGTTCCTGAGACGAAATATGAGTGATAATTGGTTTAATTGGCCAATTATCCAATTAAGTAGTTTGAATTTGAAATTTCCATATAGCCTATCTCAGCAGAAAATTTATTTCTGGGTACTTTTCATATCAGAATGGCACGAGTGGTGAGGGTAGACTAGAAAAGAGATTGTATTGTGGTTTTGAACGATAAAACTGAATAAGCTAAAAGCTACTAAGCTACTGATCACATCATAACAACGTTTATATATGCCAAAGTTTACGATACTTTTGGATTTATGTCAAATGATTTGATTGAAAACGCCCAGTGGGCGCTGGCATGTGGCTCAATAGAAATATGAAATATACGATAACACAGCAAAGAGTCTACACATAGCTCAACTTAAAAAACTACCAAAACATGGAATTTAAAAGCCTTAACCCGACTATGTTACAAACACGATTAAGTGTTGCGCGTAGACAAAAGTCAGGTCCCCTCCTTACCTGAGATCCTCAAAATTAAAACTGAATATCTTATTTGGTTTTCACACAAACTTACTTACAAAAAGTGTGGTGCCGAGAGGGCGAGACGACGGTAATACTAATTTCCGTGATTTTAGGCTTTTTTGAATAATTTTTCCTGCTAAAACGGTACGGTCGATTTTCATGAAGTTTTCAGCGTTTCTTAATCTCTTAATCATGTGATGGACTTAACCTGTGCAAATTTTTGTGATCAATAACATAAATTAACACCTTGAAAACGCGTCAC
Source organism: Beroe forskalii (assembly GCA_011033025.1). Taxonomy (NCBI): domain Eukaryota; kingdom Metazoa; phylum Ctenophora; class Nuda; order Beroida; family Beroidae; genus Beroe; species Beroe forskalii. Next base: position 124,379 of record WFMF01000411.1, on the reverse strand, counting down.
GAAAATCGCGATTTTCGCAAATCACTGTATTTTATATGATGGGCGCTGGCAAAGAAGTTTTTCAATACTTGAAAAACGTTTCCACTACCAATTTTATCACTTCAGGCTGGTACTACCGGCTTGTTTGGAATGTCTGGCCAGCAGTCCCGGCCCTTCGGGCTGGGACTGCTGGCCAATTCGGCTGCCCTCGGCCCTTCGGGCCGAGGGCTGGGACTACTGACCAATGCTGCCCTTGGCCCTTCGGGCCGAGGGCATCTGCCCTTCGGGCAGATGCCTTGGGTTGTGTCTTAACTTGCGCTGCGGGCGCTCGCCAGATCCCTGATAGTGAATCACGTGAGTTCACGTGGACGTTTTGTAGAAATCAGGGGATTTAAAGAAATTGATATTTACACGCAAATTTCGACTTGATTACGTTAAAATGAGTTCAAATACGAAGCTGATGAACGTAAAATTAGATTTCAGCACGTGAGTTCACATGGAAGATTTGTAGAAATTAAGAAATTGATCAATTCTAGTAATTCCAAGTTAGAATAACGTTGTTCGGAGTGCATGAGGTTTAGTTACGTTGGTTCCAACCGAAAGAATTGGACTGACGTTACCAAATCAGCAGGGGGTTACTACGAAAACCGTCCAACGGTTTTGGAGGTTTTATAACAAATAAAGGCATTGGGAAACAAACTAAATCGTTGATCTAAGCAGTTGCTCGTTCTCTTGGAGGGAGCAGAACATCTCTTTCCAGGGTGCTTGACCAAGACGCTCTCTGCTAAGTACGTTGAGCTTTCTCACAGACGCCTTTGGATTGACGTTCAGGATTCTGGCACACTCCTCCTTGCCAACAGTGTTGAGTTCAAACAGGAAGCGTTGGTTGTAGAAGTTAGAGCGGGTGATCTTGCTTGCAGCAAAAGCTTCCCTCATCGACATCCCATTTCTGTAGCATCTTTCTGTAGCGGACCTCTACGTTGGAGAGGAGCCGCTCCTTTCCCGCTCTTCATCTTCGTTGGGGCTGATGTAGAGGATCCAGGAGGACTGAACTGAATGATATATTCTTTGGCTCCTCGTGAGGACTGTGCAAAGTGTCAGATGTCTTTCAGCAATTGCATGTGCTTATCAAATGACACGATATATAGTAATATGTCGTTACTACACACTGTAGACTCAGACAACCACGACTCGCAAATAAAATTTGAAGTAATGGAGTAATGGGTCCGAAACGTGTCAAACAAATATTTTCCTGTTGTCGGAATTCCGTGTTTTCGAGATTCAGAATTCGGGAGTTGGTTGTCATGACAACCAACTCCCGAATTGTTGTCAGAGTTGGTTGTCAGACTTTGAGACGAAATCATGAGCGACAGAATAGTACTAGTAGTACTACTTTGATAGTCGTACTGCTATAAGTATAAATTCGTGCTGATAACGTTTTACCAATACCCTTTTGACGAGGTCCTTTTGAATTTGACTTATGAGCACACATACTGAAACGGCAGTATTGAAAATATTCATATTGGAGTATTGGGTTTCGTTTTGGAAATTGAATTTCAAGTATTCCTAATACGCGAAGTATACTTATAGCTTGTAGGTGACGAAGTATTCATCATGAACTTCATGCCGTTTTCGTTGCAATTGTTAAGGTTATTGTTGAATACATTCTATTATTTAGAATCTTTTTCGACTAAGTGTCAAATAATTAAGTTTATTTTTGGCACCTTATTTGGTAAAAGTGTCACAAGAGTTGTGATTTTTGTCCAATGGATCCATCATGTTCAATGGACATGTCCAATGGACGTCCATTGGACATCCAATGGACATCCATTGAACATGATTTCCATCGGTAAAAATGTCCAATGGTGTTCAATGGATCCAATGGATCCATTGGATCCATTTTTGATGTTCAATGGACATGTTCAATGGATCCAATGGATGTTCAATGGATCCATCTGAGTGGATCCAATGGACACAATCACCAAACATGGTTTGGTAGATGGACATCAGACTGGTATTTTGTTCATTGGATCCATTGTGTCCATTGGATCCAATGGATCCATTGTGTCCATTGAACACCATTGGACATGTCCATTGGATCCATTGGATCCATTGCACATTGCGTCCATTGGATCCAATGGATCCATTTTGTCCATTGGACACAATGGATCCATTGGACACAATGGATCCAATGGACACAATGTACAATGGATCCAATGGATCCAATGGACATGTTCAATGGTGTTGAATGGACACAATGGATCCATTGGATCCAATGGACACAATGGATCCATTGAACAAAAACTCAAAAATACCAGACTGATGTCCATCTACCAAACCATGTTTGGTGATTGTGTCCATTGCATCCACTCAGGTGGATCCATTGAACATCCATTGGATCCATTGAACATGTCCATTGAACATCAAAAATGGATCCAATGGATCCATTGGATCCATTGAACACCATTGGACATTTTTACCGATGGAAATCATGTTCAATGGATGTCCATTGTATGTCCAATGGACGTCCATTGGACATGTCCATTGGACATGATGGATCCAATGGATCCATTGGACAAAAATCACAACTCTTGTGACACTTTTACCCCTTATTTGAGAAATCAGCTATAAAATGGTGACCAAAAAATTTTGAATGAAAATGCGGACGTCCGGAGGGGGGTATTTTAGATTGCGGACAAGTTGGGAGGGATCAGGGTTATGGATGGCCTCTACAAGTACAAGAGATCCAAACAGAGTCCTCAGCACGGGACCTCCCAATTATTGAATCACAGGTGACTAAAATTCGGTTTTTGGGACATAATGTACCCATTGCTGTCATATTATTATTAAGGCGGTTGGTTTAATCTCAACTCCATAAGGAACCTAAGTTACAGTTTTTCAAGATAGCGATAGGTGCGATTCCACATATAGTCATACCCAAATCAAATTGGCCATAATTTTTTAGCAAAAGATTTGGCTCTGTAACTTTTTTGGTGGAAATTTTTTTGCGCTTCTTTTGCGCTCCGTATCGCTCATTTTTTTGAAAGAATTTGCGCTCTGCTATAATGAGTGGAAATTTGCGCTTTGTTGCGCTTAATTGCGTTCAGTTACTAAAAATTACGCTCAGCTGCGCTCATTGTTGACGAGCGCATTTTTTCCGATTGTGCTCAGATACGCTCAATTTTGTTCCGTATGACTATAAGCATACTAACAAGAATTGCGCCCGTTACCCATTTGCGGGCGCTTAATTTCCCTCCCCCGAGCTTGAAGAAAATATTAATAGAAACGCGCAATTCTAAATGCATGTGGGACATGGGCAGCTTCGATCCGACGATCCACGTTGATGAGCTTTTTAACAACGCAATTGCATTATTTCACGAAGTTACTTATTTCATAAACTCCGCAGTTTGCCATGGTTTTCACGCAAGCAACTATTACTATAGCATTGATGATTCAATTTCATGTCGACGGACGTTGCCCGTCTACGTCTATTTCTTCTGACTGGATCAGGATGGCTATTAAAGTGACGTCCAAATGTGGAACGTTGCGCCGCGCGCGCGTGGGTAGGGTAACATCCTACGAATTTCATGATATACAATTTCATGATACAGTAATTAGTTTTTTCCACCATAAATTGTTCAAAATTGCTAGAATTTCAAACATAGGTAAAGTGTTGACTCGGCGCTTGAATTTTCGCTAAAATTTGATAGGCTAACTAAAGCTTAATATGAGCGCGCAACGCATGATGATGAGCCGCAGCGCCGCGCACAAAACTGTTCGATATGTACATCCATCCTGATCTTTTGAGTGAATTGCGCGCAACTGCGCGCGCGCAATTAAGGTTGCTACGCGACTCACCCTGATGGTACCATTGTTGACGTAATCTCCCTCAAATATGTGGACATCTCCCTCAAATTTGTGGACATCTCCCTGAAATTTTGTGGACATATCTCCCTCGGACTTTCCGGGCACTTTCATGAAATTACAGTAGTTGTATTGCAAATCTGGACCTGCTATGCACATATCCGGTGCGCGGACAAAAGCCCACCCGGACAAAACCCCACCCGGACATAACCCCACCTTAGAGCACAAATTGCGCGAAAGGGACGCTCGTGCGTAATCCTGTGACGCAATGGTTACGGTTAAGGTTAGGACGTATGGTTCGCACGAACGTTCCCATCGCGCAATTTGTGCTCTAAGGTGGGGTTATGTCCGGGTGGGGTTTTGTCCTACCATCTTAAATTCTTATTTCTCACCTTCCCAAACACGATCTCTGCTAACCCTCTCATTTGCCTTTTTGTATTCACAAAAAGGCCAATGGGGAGGGAAAAAATAGGAAATTGGCGCGGTTAGTGCGGAGTCGGAGTCCATTGGGGCCGAGTATAATGGTTAGTGTTATGGTTGAGGTTAGGGTTATCATAAGGTTCTGCAGTTAGGTTTATAATTTTGGGTTGGATTAGGTTCTGGGTTCGGGTTAGGGTCTGAGTTTGGTTTGGACTAGGGATTAACCTAATCCCAACCCTAACCCTCACTCGAACTTTACCCTAACTCTGTTCCACTATACCTACTCGGTTGCGCTCATTTGAGCCCAGCTGCGTTTGAGACCAGCTGCGCTCATTTTTCAACCGCGCTCAAATAAAAGCAAATGAGCGCGATTGTTGGCTGAAAATTAATCATTGCACGAAATGAGCCTGAGCGCAAAATAGAGAGAACAAAAGTCCAACTTAGGGAGCAAGTTTAAAACAAAGTCCATATATAAGCAGATAGGTCCCCTCAACAATCACATGCCCCAAGGTCCCCCTAACAATCACCTGCCCCAAGGTCCCCTAACAATCACATGCCCCAAGGTCCCCTAACTACCTGCCCCAAGGTCCCCTGACAATCACCTGCCCCAAGGTCCCCTAACAATCACCTGCCCCAAGGTCAACAATCCTGCCCCAAGGTCCCCTAAAATCACCTGCCCCAAGGTCCTCTTACAATCACCTGCCCCAAGGTCCCCTAAACAATCACCTGCCCCAAAGGTCCCCTAACAATCACCTGCCCCAAGGTCCCCTAACAATCACCCCCAAGGTCCCCTGACAATCACCCCAAGGTCCCCTAACAATCCACCTGCCCCAAGGTCCCCTGACAATCACCTGCCCCAAGGTCCTCTTACAATCACCTGCCCCAAGGTCCCCTAAATCACCTGCCCCAAGGTCCCCTAAAAATCACCTGCCCCAAGGTCCTCTTACAATCACCTGCCCCAAGGTCCCCTAACAATCACCTGCCCCAAGGTCCCCTAACAATCACCTGCCCCAAGGTCCCCTAACAATCACCTGCCCCAAGGTCCCCTGACAATCACCTGCCCCAAGGTCCTCTTACAATCACCTGCCCCAAGGTCCCCTAACAATCACCTGCCCCAAGGTCCCCTAAAAATCACCTGCCCCAAGGTCCCCTGACAATCACCTGCCCCAAGGTCCCCTAACAATCACCTGCCCCAAGGTCCCCTAACAATCACCTGCCCCAAGGTCCCCTAACAATCACCTGCCCCAAGGTCCCCTAACAATCATCTGCCCCAAGGACCCTAACAATCACCTGCCCCAAGGTCTCCTAACAATCACCTGCCCCAAGGTCCCCTAACAATCACCTGCCCAAGGTCCCCTAACAATCACCTGCCTATAAGGTCCCCTAACAATCACCTGCCCCAAGGTCCCCTAACAATCACCTGCCCCAAGGTCCCCCTAACAATCACCTGCCCCAAGGTCCCCTAACAATCACCTGCCCCAAGGTCCCCTTACAATCACCTGCCCCAAGGTCCCCTAACAATCACCTGCCCCAAGGTCCCCTAAAAACCTGCCCAAGGTCCCCTAACAATCACCTGCCTATAAGGTCCCCTAACAATCACCTGCCCCAAGGTCCCCTAACAATCACCTGCCCCAAGGTCCCCTAACAATCACCTGCCCCAAGGTCCCCTAACAATCACCTGCCCCAAGGTCCCCTAACAATCACCTGCCCCAAGGTCCCCTAACAATCACCTGCCCAAGGTCCCCTAACAATCACCTGCCCCAAGGTCCCCTAACAATCACCTGCCTCAAGGTCCCCTAACAATCACCTGCCCCAAGGTCCCCTTACAATCACCTGCCCCAAGGTCCCCTAACAATCACCTGCCCAGTCCCTTACCCGCCCCAAGGTCCCCTAACAATCACCTGCCCCAAGGTCCCCTAACAATCACCTGCCCCAAGGTCCCCTAACAATCACCTGCCCCAAGGTCCCTAACAATCACCTGCCCCAAGGTCCCCCTAACAATCATGCCCCAAGGTCCTTAACAATCACCTGCCCCAAGGTCCCCTAACAATCACCTGCCCCAAGGTCCCCAACAATCACCAGCCCCAAAGGTCCCTAACAATCACCTGCCCCAAGGTCCCCTAACAATCACCTGCCCCAAGGTCCCCTAACAATCACCTGCCCCAAGGTCCCTAACCTCTGCCCCAAAGGTCCCCTAACAATCACCTGCCCCAAGGTCCCCTAACAATCACCTGCCCTAAGGTCCCCTAACAATCACCTGCCCCAAGGTCCCCTAACAATCACCTGCCCCAAGGTCCCCTAACAATCACCTGCCCCAAGGTCCCCTAACAATCACCTGCCCCAAGGTCCCCTAACAATCACCTGCCCCAAGGTCCCCTAACAATCACCTGCCCTAAGGTCCCCTAACAATCACCTGCCCCAAGGTCCCCTAACAATCACCTGCCCCAAGGTCCCTAACAATCACCTGCCCCAAGGTCCCCTAACAATCACCTGCCCCAAGGTCCCCTAACAATCACCTGCCCCAAGGTCCCTAACAATCACCTGCCCCAAGGTCCCTAACAATCACCTGCCCCAAGGTCCCCTAACAATCACCTGCCCCAAGGTCCCCTAACAATCACCTGCCCCAAGGTCCCCTAACAATCACCTGCCCCAAGGTCCCCTAACAATCACCTGCCCCAAGGACCCTAACAATCACCTGCCCCAAGGTCCCTAACAATCACCTGCCCCAAGGTCCCCCTAACAATCACCTGCCCAAGGTCCCCTAACAATCACCTGCCCAAGGTCCCCTAACAATCACCTGCCCCAAGGTCCCTAACAATCACCTGCCCCAAGGTCCCCTTAACAATCACCTGCCCCAAGGTCCCCTAACAATCACCTGCCCTAAGGTCCCCTAACAATCACCTGCCCCAAGGTCCCCTAACAATCACCTGCCCCAAGGTCCCCTAACAATCACCTCCCCCAAGGTCCCCTAACAATCACCTGCCCCAAGGTCCCCTAACAATCACCTGCCCCAAGGTCCCCTAACAATCACCTGCCCCAAGGTCCCCTAACAATCACTGCCCCAAGGTCCCTAACGTCCTGCCCTAAGGTCCCCAACAATCACCTGCCCTAAGGTCCCCCTAACAATCACCTGCCCCAAGGTCCCCTAACAATCTGCCCCAAGGTCCCCTAACAATCACCTGCCCCAAGGTCCCCTAATCACCTGCCCCAAGGTCCCCTAACAATCACCTGCCCTAAGGTCCCCTAACAATCACCCTGCCCCAAGGTCCCTAACAATCACCTGCCCCAAGGTCCCCTAACAATCACCTGCCTCAAGGTCCCCTAACAATCACCTGCCCCAAGGTCCCCCTAACAATCACCTGCCCTAAGGTCCCCTAACAATCACCTGCCCTAAGGTCCCCTAACAATCACCTGCCCCCAAGGTCCCCTAACAATCACCTGCCCCAAGGTCCCTAACAATCACCCTGCCTGTCCCCTGGGTCCTGCCCAACTAAATCACCTGCCCCAAGGTCCCCTAACAATCACCTGCCCCAAGGTCCCCTAACAATCACCTGCCCCAAGGGTCCCTAACAATCACCTGCCCCAAGGTCCCCTAACAATCACCTGCCCCAAGGTCCCCTAACAATCACCTGCCCCAAGGTCCCCTAACAATCACCTGCCCCAAAGGTCCCCCTAACAATCCCACCTGCCCCAAGGTCCCCTAACAATCACCTGCCCCAAGGTCCCCTAACAATCACCTGCCCCAAGGTCCCCTAACAATCACCTGCCCCAAGGTCCCCTAACAATCACCTGCCCCAAGGTCCCCTAACAATCACCTGCCTATAAGGTCCCCTAACAATCACCTGCCTATAAGGTCCCCTAACAATCACCTGCCTATAGGTCCCCTAACAATCACCTGCCCCAAGGTCCCCTAACAATCACCTGCCCCAAGGTCCCCTAACAATCACCTGCCCCAAGGTCCCCTAACAATCACCTGCCCTAAGGTCCCCTAACAATCACCTGCCCCAAGGTCCCCTAACAATCACCTGCCCCAAGGTCCCCTAACAATCACCTGCCCCAAGGTCCCTTAACAATCACCTGCCTGGGTCCCCCAAGGCTGTCCCCTAACAATCACCTGCCCTAAGGTCCCCTAACAATCACCTGCCCCAAGGTCCCTAATAACAATCACCTGCCCCAAGGTCCCTTAACAATCACCTGCCCTAAGGTCCCCTAACAATCACCTGCCCAAGGTCCCCCTAACAATCACCTGCCCCAAGGTCCCCTAATCACCTGCCCCCAAGGTCCCCTAACAATCACCTGCCCCAAGGTCCCCTAACAATCTACCCCAAGGTCCCCTAACAATCACCTGCCCTAAGGTCCCCTAACAATCACCTGCCCTAAGAAGGTCCCCTAACAATCACCTGCTGCCCTAAGGTCCTAACAATCACACCTGCCCCAAGGTCCCCTAACAATCACCTGCCCCCCCAAGGGTCCCTGTCCCAATCACTGCCCAAGGTCCCTAACAATCACCTGCCCCTAAGGTCCCTAACAATCATGCCCCTAACAATCACCTGCCCTGTCCCCTAATCACCTGTCCCCTTAACAATCACCTGCCCTAAGGTCCCCTAACAATCACCTGCCCTAAGGTCCCTAACAATCACCTGCCCCAAGGTCCCCTAACAATCACCTGCCCCAAGGTCCCCTTTAACAATCACCTGCCCCAAGGTCCCCTAACAATCACCTGCCCCAAGGTCCCCTTAACAATCACCTGCCCCAAGGTCCCTAACAATCACCTGCCCCAAGGTCCCCTGCCCCAAGGTCCCTAACAGTACCTGCCCCAAGGTCCCCCTAATCACCCTGCCCAAGGTCCCTAACAATCACCTGCCCCAAGGTCCCCTAACAATCACCTGCCCCAAGGTCCCCTAACAATCACCTGCCTATAAGGTCCCCTAACAATCACCTGCCCTAAGGTCCCCTGTCCCCAATCACCTGCAAGGTCCCTAACAATCACCTGCCCCAAGGTCCCCTTAACAATCACCTGCCCTAAGGTCCCCTAACAATCACCTGCCCCAAGGGTCCCCTAACAATCACCTGCCCTAAGGTCCCTTAACAATCACCTGCCCCAAGGTCCCCCTAACAATCACCTGCCCCAGGTCCCCTAACAATCACCTGCCCCAAGGTCCCCTTAACAATCACCTGCCCCAAGGTCCCCCTAACGTCACCTGCCCCAGGTAACAATCACCTGCCCCAAGGTCCCCTAACAATCACTCAGCGCCAAGGTCCCCCAAGGTCCCCTAACAATCACCTGCCCCAAGGTCCCCTAACAATCACCTGCCCCAAGGTCCCTAACAATCACCTGCCCTAAGGTCCCTAACAATCACCTGCCCCAAGGTCCCTAACAATCACCTGCCCCAAGGTCCCCTAACAATCACCTGCCCCAAGGTCCCCGTCACCTGCCCAAAGATTCTAACAATCACCTGCCCCAAGGTCCCCTAACAATCACCTGTCTGCCCGTTTTATCACCTGCCGTTAACATCACTGCCTTGGTCCCTAACAATCCCTGCCCCAAGGTCCCCTAACAATCACCTGCCCCAAGGTCCCCTAACAATCACCTGCCCCAAGGTCCCCTAACAATCACCTGCCCCAGGTCCCCTAACAATCACCTGCCCCAAGTCCCTGATCACCGCCCGTCCCAACAATCACCGCCCCAGGTCCCTAACAATCACCTGCCCCAAGGTCCCCTAACAATCACCTGCCCCAAGGTCCCCTAACAATCCTCCTGCCCCAAGGTCCCCTAACAATCACCTGCCCCGGTCCCCTAACATCACCTGCGCCTTTAAAAAC